>CM029678.1:5499523-5629724 GCA_017311315.1 Dendrocalamus latiflorus | reverse complement strand
ACTAAATAATGTGAATAGTATTTGATCGTATTTTAATATCTATACACATTGAATTGCAATTATTCAATTCAGATATGATGTTCAATGCAGCTCCAAATTTTGGGCGTTATTGCTGAAGCATACAAAACATAGAGGACTAAGGACTCCCATCTGTAATAAGATGGATGTGCCAGAAAAACCAAGTTCAGGAAACTACCTTTGCATACCCAGTACATTCCATTTGAATGGTTGTACATTGACAACTCGAACACTGCATTCATGTTGCAACCTGGCGTGAAGCTTGTTCGAGCTAGCGCAAGACAAAGAGCAACATGTGGAGTTCCAGCACCAAGTGTTTTATGCATTGGAGTCACTTCCAAGAACCTGTGTCAGGGGTGTGGGCCTTGGGCTCAAGGCCCAGTCGGGTTATTATTAGGAATTAGAGATTAGTTTCTATTTGAATTAGAGATTAGTTTCTATTTGAATTAGAGATTGGTTTCCATTTGAGTTAGAGATTAGTTTCCTTATGTTAGAGATAGAGTTAGAGATATGATATGAGTTAGAGATACAATTGGGATTAGATTCCATCTGTTAGGGGGAGCCATCTATATAAGGAGGCTACCGCATGCTATTGTAATTAATCAGAGAATTATCAAGTCTTCCTCGCCTAAACATCTAGTCTCTCTCCCTCTCGTTCTACGCCGACGCCATCCGGCTATCTCCTTGATGGTGTTTACCCCGGTTCATGACAACCTGGTTAGTGAATTAATCAGCAGAAGATCAACTCAGACTAGAAATCAAAACTGAAGAAAGAACACAGTCTAATTTATTAATTTCATTCATGCTATCAAACTTCAGCTTGTGGTTTCTTTTTACATGGAATTGTGATTGCTTATTTGACTTCACTGAAACATGAATCATGACTAATCCACGGTTCAAGATTTATATCATTGATCAACAGCTATTTCATCCCCTGAAACAAATCAAATGGGTTGTTGAATGACGCTTGGTGCCTACTTGGAAATCATATTTACATCTAACACGTATTACTTTTATAATGTTCTTTTGCCATTATGATATGTACCACTTGTATCCACAGCAGTGAAAAGGAGCAGAGTTGGCTGATATAGCTCCCCTCTCAAGTAGAGCAGAGAAGCCATAAATCTTCCATTCGAAAGCTGGATCATGGGTCTTTCCATGCAGTGCAGGAGCTGAAATTTGTATCGGATGTCAAGGTAAATAACTCAAAATTACAGAAGAGAGAAAAGAGAGTACGTTCTATGAGCAAGTTAAGGTGCATGTTGCAGTACCAAATTAACAAACTATAAAATCCATCAATATTAAATGGGAAGAAACTGAATAGTTCTTCACATACAGAAAAACACTAATATGTTCCAACTTCCAACTATCTCAATCAAAATTTTAAACACAATAACTTGTGATGATCAACTCCCAAATTACTACGGTATTTAGTAGCTTTGACCAAACAGGAGTAAAAAAGGCAGAAAATCTGTTTTGCATGGCATAGTACATTAGGATTGGATTTCAATGCAACAATTTCATTATTATCTGACTTTTGTTCATACAAGAAATGATCTGAATTTTGTTGTAGAAGGAACGATCTGAAATCTAAAATAGAAATCGACCAACAGCACTATGATGAACAAGGTTCTAGCACGACAGTTCTAGCAACAAGAAACAGATGCTCAAAAGGAATCCTTACAAGCACCAGTAACGCAGGAGTTGCCCATAGCTCTACTACTTCCTCTTCCCGGGAATCCTCTGCAATTGAAATAAATAGTCATGCCATGAACCAATAATGCAGATTTAAGAAGAATCTTGTGCATTAAAAAAATGAACTTAAGAACCTTCAAAGGCAGTGCAAATCTTAGCCAAATAATTACCACAGAAAATAACAAATACTCCCAAAAAAAGGAAAGAACATATAAATGTTCAGATGCAGTGCAAATCTTAACCAAATAATTACCACGGAATATAAAATTAATAAAAAAAAGAGAGCTCAAGAGGTAAAAGCGCACTCCACAAACAAGTACATGAAAAGAAATACACTTACTCTTGAACGGTGAAAACCCTCTTATCAAGAAAGCCAAGAACTTACATTACAAAATCCCAAACCCTCTCTTATGAAACAACTCAGGAACACCAATATCGCAATACTACAAGACGGTCAAGCTCTTCCCTTTCCTTTTCTTCTCTCCAGTTCACCTTATTTATGTACACTTACTACTCACGATCGCGCATACTACATCAAAGAAACGAACTTTCCTACGAATCGGAAGAAGCGGAGGACGAGAAAGGCCAATATTTGAGGCATCGAGTATACCTCGCAAGTCGCAATGCCTTCCTCGCCGACGTTGAAGGCTTTGGAGCAGAGCCCTAACACGGGGGTTTTATGGACGAGGCGCAAGGGCGAGTGAAGGAGAGGCGATGCACTCCATGTTTGGATGGGAGGAGGGGCAAAAATGGCATTTCGGTGGTGACCTGTACGTTCAGGACACGTGTCCAAATGCCATTGAGGGGGTGGGTACAAAGAAACTGTGTGGACCAAGTCCACGAGCCAGAAGCCAACTTTTCACCTTTTCTTTTGGGTACGTTCTTTTTAGCTTAAATTTTTTGTTTTTAATACAACTTATAACTTTTAGATTATTTGTAAGGGAAGATATCAAGTAACAGAATGTTTATTTATCTTTAGGAGATATCTCCACATATTACACGTCCTTAGCACCAGAAAAGATCAAGAGAAGAGATATAAAAGATCAAGAGAAGAGAAATCCAAACAATAAAGTTAAGCAAATCAAAGCACAAGAGAGAATTTATGGCACAACTCACTTAGGCAAACTTTGAATGTTTATTTCACTTAGAAAGAAATATTTTATAGTCAATCCCTCAAGATAGTAGAACTCTAAGCCTAGATCATATACACAAAACGCTTCAATACAAGGAAACCCTAATTCTAATATAGTCTCTACCCCTCTATAATACACCAAAATTTTCTTTACTACATCCACCCCCCTCAACCACCCCACAGTCATGCCTAATCTAAGTCCACCCAGATTTGTGTACCAAAGTAATCCAACTTCATACAAATGAATGGCCTGGATCTCTTCTCAAGCCTTCTTCTCTTACTCATTGAAGATCCTAAGGCCAAAATCATCCGGATCATACACATCATTAAACCCAGAATCTCTCCCCACGCCCACGCACCGCCTGTGCCACTGCCACCCCACCTCACGAAACCTGCGCTGCCCACCCCCTGTCCTCCCCCCCCCCCCCGCGCGAATCCCGCGCCTCCCCACGTTCTCCCACCTTCTCCCCCGTCTCGCCCTCCGCGTCTCCCCCCGGTTCTCCGCGCCGCCTCCTCCCCTCCGTCCTCCGCCCTCGCCTCGTCCCCTCCCTCATCCGCCGCTCTGCCCTCGCCTACTCCTCCCCACCCCGCGCCGCCGCCGCCTCCTCCTTCCCCCCACTTCTTCGCTCTGCCGCCGCCTCCTTCGCATGGCCCACGTCGCCCCGCCTCGTCGTCCTGCCGCTTCACCCGTCGCTCCCTCCTAAACACCCCTCCACCCCCACCCAGAGCGGCGTCCCCCGCCTCCGCCTCGCGGCCTCACCACCCCTCCCCGCCAGCCGCCGACGCGGTCTACTGCGTCGGAACGGCAAGGATGTCGAGTGCTTCGTCGACCGCCCAGACTCGGGAGCCAATCCCCTCTTCGCGCGGCCCCCCGAGGCGGAGGAGGGGGACGAGGAGGGGGTCTCGGCGGCGCTCGTGGGGAGGGAGTGGTGGGAGTAGGTGTCGCCCTTCTTCTTCTGGGGCACAGCCATGGTGGCCATGAAGGGGGTCATACCCAAGACCGGGCCCTTCTTCGTCGCCGCGGGAAGCAGCCCTCTGGTTGGGCAGCCTGGGCCGCCGTCGCCGCCTTCGGCCTTGTTGACGCCACCTGCTTCCAGGTAATTTAAAAATGTGAGCTTTAGCATGTCTCAGCGTCAAGACGGTGGACAAGGTCTGGCGGGACTTCGTGCGGGAGGCGCCGACAGGGACGGCCGGCGGCGGCGGGGAGGCGCCGCAGCCCAGGAGGCAGCCGACGTTCGGGGAGATGACACTGGAGGAGTTCCTTGTCAGGGCTGGGGTCGTACGGGAGAACCCCACTGCGGCGGCTGCGGCCGCGGCGCCCGTGGCTCCGTGGCCGATTCAGGCGGCCAACAACAGCTCTATCTTCGTCGGGAACTTTGGAGGTGCCAATGACGCTGCCGGCACGGGTGTGATAGTGTTTGCGCCGGTGGGGATTGGGGATCCTGTCATGGGCAATGGGCTGATGCCCACCGTGGCAGGGATGGGGGTGATGCGGTCACTGTGAGCCCGGTGGATACAGCGGTTAGCCAGTTGGATTCTATGGGCGAGGGGAACGGGGACCTGTTGTCGCCGATGGCACCGGTGCCTTACCCCTTTGAGGGGATGATTAGGGGGAGGAGGAGCGGTGGGAATGTGGATAAGGTACTAGATAAGAACAGTAGAACACTACTATGAAGGATTAGGGTGGAACCATTGATCAACTGTGTATTTAGGGAGAATAATTTGCCTGAATGACCTTGCAGCAGGATGCCAGTTCCGGAAATTTTCAATATTGTTTTAATTAAGATAAGATAGATTTGATTTTCAACTTAACCACAGTTATTTGTTTTTCACATGCAAACATTCTATGCTCTTGTTACTCTTTATTCAATGGTTTGACAATATTTATGTGTTGTTCTCAGGTTCCATTATATCCTGCTTCATTATTTCAGAATGAAACCGATGGGGAAGGGATGAGCTTTGTTTTGTATTTTAGGCTTTCTGAAGGTTACTCAGAAGAACTTGCACCCTTGTTCATAGAGAATATTAGAGTAAGATTTGGTGGCTCTCATATCTCTTTCACTTAATATTTTTGTGCTGTCTGGTTTTCATATTTTTTAATATGTAATGATAATAGTAGTGCTGATGCTATAGATATACCTTGTTGGGAGAATATATCACTATGTTGAGAATGAGCATTTCCTTTCCATTTTCTGTATGTGGTGAAAGTTCCAATTTCCAAACAATTTTACTGTGACCATCTTCTCTCGCTATATGAAATGGATAAAAAAGAAATTAAATGTGCAATCGGTATATACATATTGAATTAATTCAGGCAACGTAAAACTACAGCAGACAATACTGTATTGCAAGGCTCAATGTAATTTAGTAGGTTTTGTAGGTAGGCTTGCATATTTTGCTGTACATTTAAACCTGAGAATACTGGCTCAGTGACAACAGAAAGGCATTTTCAGGGTCCAAGAGCCACAAACTTTACGGTGGTTTGTAGCCAAAAGCCCCTTTCTTGTAAGTTCAGGGTCCTAGGGTCAACTTCTATTGAACTTTATAGTTGACCAAGGTAGAAAGGTGCATACTGAACATTTTCATGCATTACTGACGGACAGTTCAGGATACTAGGGTCAAAATGTCGTTTCAGGAAAATGAAGTATATTTTGGAATTGTATTAATCTTTGTATTAATAATATTTTAAAAAATATATTCATCAATGAACACTATTTTTCTACATGATTGTGGTTGCTGATCTGTCAATTGTCACTATTTTTTCCTTGACTTCCGAAACAGAGGTTGGTTGATGATGATGTTGAAAAGATAAAGGCGTTTCCAATGGAAACAGCTATACCATTTCGAGAACGGCTAAAGATACTCGGACGAATGGCTAATCTGGAGGACCTTCCTTTAAGTGCAGCCGAGAGGAAGCTAATGCATGCATACAACGAGAAGCCTGTGCTTTCTAGACCTCAGCATGAGTTTTACCTGGTTAGTTGTGCTTTCTCTTTAGAAATTATTGTAGTACTGTAGTATGCATCCACATCTTTAGGCTGGTGTGGCACTATCTATGAAACAAATGCAATGTTCTAAAAATACCATGTTTTGATTCTACACTTTTAACTTAGATTACATCCACCAAAGGAATGTTCAAACATATTATGTTTCTGTGCAGTGTGACAACTACTTTGAGATTGACATTGATATGCATAGATTTAGCTACATCTCAAGGAAAGGTTTTGAAACATTTTTGGACAGGCTAAAAATATGCACGCTAGATGTTGGGCTTACCATTCAGGTATGCCAAATATAACAGTGACCACTTCTTGTTTTCCTTTGCTGTTCAAGACAGATAAATTATTGTGTTCCCTTCTTACTATGCAGGGAAATAAAGCTGAAGAATTGCCTGAGCAGATCTTATGCTGTGTTAGGTTGAATGGGATAGATTACAAACAATATCAGCCACTGATGACACATGGTGCCTGAACTTGGAGCTTACAAGAAGCAGCTAACGATTGTTTGTATTCTGAGAGGTAGCCAAATCTGGCCAAGGTCCCTTGAGGTTTCTGGCCAGGAACCACAGTGGACTCTCACCGCTGCTGTGGAAACACCATCATCTGAGCATGCAAAATTGCATACAAGTAACATTAACAGAGGCAGCGATACATGTAAATTTGTATACAATGCATGAGCTCCAATTGCCTCTGCTGCCGCTACTCATGATTCTAGATTTGGTAAATATCACTAATTTCCCTGTGAAAGATTAGGTTTAGGCGCACTTGGAAATTGAGGAGGATTCGTGATGAATATGAGCTGTTTCATTCCTAGCTCTTTAATTTAGCTAAATGATATTGGTGAAAATGGAACAATTCTGTATTGCTTTTGCTATAACTCTACAATTTGCATCTATGTTCTTCTAGATATTTTTTAAACAGTCATGCAATGTTGATTCTTCTGTGTGTATAAGATGCATATCCTGGCCAATGACAAATATTTCCTTATGTGCTCCGTATTTCACTATTGCTGAAGCATATCCATAATTATCTATACTATTCATATCTGTGTTGACTGTACGCTACCTTATGTAGAATTATTTGATTATAGGCTTGTTTGTATTTTTTTCTTGAGATTATTTTTAAATTAACAAATTATTTTATTTACTTTGATATTCCTATTTTAGTGTTGTCAACAAATAAGAATGTCATGTATTCTACCTGAGCACCATTTCTAATTTTTTGATTAGGCAAATGGGAGTGAATGACTAAAGAGTGGCTCTCTTTTTGACAGGTGCTAAAAGAGAGCTTCAAAATTTATTGTGCGATAAACTTCAGAGCCCAGAGGATGATAGTGTTGAGTATATCTAGATACTGGAAACATCAAAATTATAGTGTTTCTCCTCATTCTTACCTGGTTTGGTTATTTGATGCAGGCTGGGAACCTATCTGACTTCTATGAAAATTGCCGGGGTCTAGAACTTGCAAGGAATTTTCAATTTCCCACTCTGAGGGAGGTGAGGGTTTGTACTGGTTGGCTGATTGTTCATTATTTATAGATTTTTTTTGCACAACATCTTATTTAAGAAATTTTCTTCAGCCACCACAAACATTTCTTGTGACTATGGAGTACGTGAGGGAGGCTCCGTGTATAGTTCCTGTTCGAGAACCATTGGTTAGTGCTTGAGTTATACCATTTAACTTATCGTTTCTGTTTTTGGTGTATTTGCACATTTTTATCCTTTCGATCGTGTTGCTTCCAACTTGTAGTATAGGGAGCCGTTGCGTAGTCACTTGGGGAGCGGCAAAAGCGCATTGCACTTGTTGTTTTGCTTGTTCTTTTCATTGGTGAGGCTCTGCTTAATCTGATATTTAGATCCATGACCATGAATAGTGTAAACTTTTGTTTTTTTTACTGTTAAGCACTTAAGCCATCTGCTTCCTTTCCGTGCATTACATTAAATTTAATAGATTAGGCAGTTGAGATATTTATTCTAGAAAAATTATTTGAATGGTTAGATAGTTTAACAGTGCTTCTTAAAGTCAATATGTTTGGATAACTGTGTACACATATAGCTTTTTAAAATTTCCTAGGGCCAAAAATAATATATAGAGTTTATGCAAGTTTCAACATAATCCATTATGCAGTAGATGTCACAACATATGTGAATTACAAAGGCATGTGGGAAAAAATGAGATAACAAATGAAGAAAACAATATTAGTTTCAGTAATTTAAAAATATTGAATAAAAAGTAACCTATTCCTATGTATATCTTTACTATTATAAAACAAGGAGTTGGTGGTTGGTCCGTCCTCTCACACCTCTTCTCAGAAAAAAGTTAGCTGACATGTGGGCCCCCACCCTCCTCACAAAACACCCTCTTTTGCATTGTAGGGAATATTCTGAAATTTTGTTAAGAGGTAGCACTGAGAAAATGCAGTGAGTGAAAATGCACATAATTGTTTTGCTGATATTGATATTTATTGTATGGTTTAGGATCCTTATATTTATAAATCATCTTTTTTGGGATTCCGTTGCAACGCACGGGCAATCTACTAGTAAGCCTTAAGAGGCCTACCTCTCACAACACAGCACAAAAGGCTCATGTAGTGAAGGCTCATCACCTCTCACTTAACCCTAATAATTAGCCACTCAGTGGATCACACTACTTATATATGGGAAACCCGGTAACCCACACGCACAAACGGGTTTTACACTCTCACACACTTGCATACTTTTCAAAGCGTGACTTACCAAATGCTCTACAAGCGCGATAAGACATTCTATCTATAAAAACGTGACCTAAACCACTTAGGCCAACACTGCGGTTTTATAAAAACGTGACCTAAACCACTTAGACCAACACTGCGGTTTTACAAACCGCCACTCCACTCAGTTTTGGATAATTTTCCAAATTGTCACCTACCGGTCTTCACGAACAATACGATGCCCATGACTTATCACCAAGATCGTACATATGCACCGAGACCGTCACTACTTGAAATGTCTAAGTCCCATGCCATACTAACATCAAACCATAGTCTATGATGTCCAATACTTGCCACCAAGATTGTACATTTGAACTAAGAAACGTCACCACTTGAAACACACAAGACCAATTGCATACTACATGCACACATTGTTTTTTTATGATCCTTATCTTTCTCTCATGATCTTGGCTTGAGATGATGCTCCACTCAAACTTACAAGACACTCCGTGGCCACCAAATTTAGGTCTTGCTGCTGTAATCCATCATCAATGCACATACACACCAAAGACAAAGTAATGGATCTGAACACAAATGACATGTACTTAACTCTCAATTAGCAAATCATATGCATGGACCTATACTATAACTAACACATTTATAGACTCTCCATAACTAACAATTGCATGGACTCCTACCGTGACTAACAACACCAAAACCATCACTCAAAACCAACTCGGTATAGGGGCCAGTCATACCACGGCACCCATACCGGTCATACCACCCACTCCATACCAGTCATACCGTCTTGCCAAGGCCAGTCAGACCGCTACACTCCGGTCGTACCGTGGTTACAATGCCGGTACTAACGCACTAGGTTTCAGCCTAAAAACTCCAAAAAGACCTCATCTGAAAAATAGCTATTGACAACTACAAGCCGGTACTACCACTTTGGCCAGTTATACTACGGCACAGGCCGGTCATACCGTGGCACCCTTGCCAGTATGCTGCCAACTTCAAATAGCAGCAACTCTTAAAATCAAACTCAAATAACAAAAATAAGACACAAACAATATCAAATACTAATCACTCTTATAAAGCTGCGACCACATGATCGTACACTCCATGATCTCAAACACCCTACAGTTTGTCCATCTTTCACCCTCGGCAACAAGTGAGGAGAAGCCATCAATCTCCACTTGAAGCTTTTCATCTCTTCAATGTCCGATGAGGCGGCAGCAGAAGCAGCGGGGCCGAACTCCCCTTTAGTAGCCTGGTGTTGCGCCACCGGCACCGCCCCAACCTTCCCGGATTTCTTCTGGTTCTGCCCCTCGTTTGATTGACCTGAAACTGCAATTCAGACAGAAAGTGACCATACCAAATCTCACAACATCAGCTCAGATTAGTACAAGAAAACGGAAGAGCAGCGCGAAACGAATATTACTGCGAGACGAAGAGGCGCCCATGGTGGCCTCGGCGAATCTGGCCAGTTCAACCACCTAGAAGAGTGCCCCTGCTCTTGCTTTCAGCACAAAACGGTGTTCTTGCACATTATTGTAACGCCCCGTTTCCAGGGGCGCGTACGGACACGGCATTCCGTAACTATTCACGCATGAACAGTTATGGAGTGTCGCGCAAGAGTATACCATTGCATGCTTACAACAAAAGTCCAGCATATATTTCACATACGGATTAACACCCAGTTTTTAACAGTGGGGCGTGCAAGCCCAAAGAATAATTACATCACAAAAGCTCCAAGATCCGCTTGAGCGCGGCGAAGACCTAAAGCCACGGATCCTCATCGAAGAAGAGACCCTCCGAGACTTCCTCAATGGGGAGATCTTCACCTTCGTCTTGATCCTCTAAAGAGGGGATTAAGCAAGCCGTGAGCCAACAACCAGCTCAGCAAGCCCCAAAGGGACTCTAACTTACTACATGCACGGATTAACAAAGGAAGGGAGTATATGTGATTTATTAACTTTGAGTGGATGCAGTTTTATTTGCAAACATTTTGATAAAACGGACCCAAAATTACTCCTTAAGATCTCAGGGGTTTTCAAGAAGAGTTAATTAACCAACTAGTCAAGTTAAAGCATTTACAAAACTACTTAAGCTTCGCTGCTGGAATCACCCAAGTGACACAACTCCATTAACCGGGAGCACGGCGTATTCGAATACCATTATTTTGACTCTGCAGAGTTTGCTCAGCTTTACCCACACGATTTCTTAACTTCCGCGTCCGGGTTAAGAAAGCCAGGTCGTTTCACTGCTCAACTCTTTATATAGGCTCTACCTGGTAGAATCCACTCGGGTCTGGCACATGAAAATTTCCGTCCGCTTCAAGTGAACCCTACTGTTGTTAGGTACCCGCAACATGACATACCTAACCTAATTACTCAATCACCTACTTCTCAATACCTGTAGAGTTTCAATCGAGTTGAGCAGCTACTAAACCAGTGTTGACAAGTCAACTCCTGTGGTTGAGCGGTCACCATGTCATTTGCTCAGCGTAAGGGTCTGGTCCTTATATTTTTCCCCCCGGAGTCCGCAACCCCGGTCAGGTCCGCGACCTTACAACCTAGGGTAAGAGGTGGGCGAAGACCGTCTCGTGGCTCCTTCCCCAACCCTTACCCTATTCTGCATGTCGACAATCTCCGCTTTAGGGCACGGTGTCCCATACCACCCTGCCTTAGAGTCGAGTTTTCCAAATTCCATTGGCCCGCAGCCACAACCTTATTAGTGTAAAGACTTTGCATGATAATGATAACCTACAATTATCTAGATTAAACAGATAATTATTTCTAGGGTTACAAAGACATGGCTACAAGTTTAACATGGCATTTGTCGGTGGTAGATTTAATTACATAACATGTTATTCTAAACATTTTATTTTACTTTGAACTAACATTTCAGAACTAGCTTAATGCAAATAGCATAATAACATAATTAAATAACATGGGTTGCAACATGATCAAAGGATTTGGGACTTGCCGTCAATCCAGATGATCTCAGCTAGCTCGAACGAAGAAACACCTAGATCCTGAGCCTGCACCTGAACCTCCGGAATCTCCGAGACTAGCGTAAACACATAAAATAATTAAGTCCAGCTTGAGACTAATCAAGCGAGGAAAAATAATCTATTAAAAAGGAGTAAAATGCATAAAGCCTCAAATGGGGAATTTTAGAAATTTTTCTGGGATGAAACTGGAGAAATGGAGGTCAAAAAATGGGTTCAGGACATTATTCTGAGCAAGGTGGTGAAATTTGGGAATTTTTGGGATTTTCTGTGATTTTCTTGGATTTATTTGAGCTTTTCTGGATTTTGGAAAATTAAGAAATTACTGGAAAATTTGGTTTAAACAGTGATGGGCCGGCCCAAGCTACAGTGCGGCTTGGCCCGAGGAATGGCCCGCGCGGCCGAGCGGCCGGTGCAGCCCAAACGCGCGCGCGCGGAAATGGAGCAGGCCGAGGAACACGGCGCACTCCCGCGCGCCTACGCGGTCCGGATGGACGACGTGCATCTTGGTGGGGTGGCCAGGATGGGGTGGGGCGAGCGGACGTGATGCGGAGTGGGGGAGATCGGACGGCGGTGGGGTGATGAAGGCGGGCGGAGCGGGGGTTTGATCGGGCGGCTGGGGAGGGACGACTTTAGTGGGATCGGACGGTCGAGGAGAGTAGCCATCCGATGGCTGCGGTTAGAAGGCACGGAAGGGGGAGGACGGAGGAGATGCGGCCATGATGGTCGTCTTCCTCCTCCGACTGCCACGGCGCCTTCGGGACAGGGCCACGGCGGCGACGGCGGTCCAGGCGCAAGGAGGGCCGTCGGCGGCAACCGAGGGCACCGACGGATAGGTCTCTGAGAGGGGAATCCATTTTGGGGCTCGGGGAGGCATGAAGATCATCGGGGAGGGTAGGAGACCGAAGGGAAGGAATCGGTTTCTCGATGGTGAAGGGGATCACCGGAGCCGATGGGGTCAAAACGGCGGTGGCTGCACGGACAGGGGAGTGTGAGGCTCACTTTGGCGGCGGCGGTTCAAGTCGGGGTGCTTCCTGGTAGGCTGGCCACGGGAGAGGGAGTTGGGCCGGCGGGGACAACAGAGGTGCTCCGGACGAAAGCAATTGAGAAAATGGAGGGAGGAGGAGGGGGATTCGATTTACGGTGTCGCCGGCGCAGGGGAAGATGGCGGCGGAGCTTGGGGCAATGACGCTTCAATTGGTTGCACCCGGGGACTCTCGGGAGTGGAAAGAGGTGAATGAGAGGGTTGGGGTGGCTCGGGAAGCAAAGGAGAAGGAGGGAGCTGAGGAAGGGGGTTTTATACCCGAGCGGAGGGGAGCGGGTCCGTGGAGGAGAAGGCAACGGGCGCGCGCCGGGGTCAACAGGGATGGACGGGAGCAGGTGGAGTGTCTCCTCCACGGGATGGAGCGGTGACCGGGAGCTGACAGCCGGAGTAATGACGAGGCGACGGCACGGGAGAGCAGGTGGAGCTGCGGCATGGGCGAGGGCGCGCCCGCGTGCGGGAGAGGGAGGAGGCGGGGACTGACGGGTGGGACCAGCGTAGACGCGGGGCGACGCGTGGCGCGGAGGTGCTGCCCGCTTCAGACCGGGTGACGTCGGGGGCGCGGCGGTCCAAACCGGAGCGCTGTCCGCGGGTGCCAGCGCACACGCGTGCGCGGGGAGAAGGCGGGGAGGGGCGAAGGCGCCAGCGGAGGGGGAAGAAGGGAGCGGCGCCGGAGAGGAGAGAAAGCGGGAAGGGGCAGGGCGCCAAAGAGAAGAGGGAGGCGGCCATGTCCGAAAGAGAAAGCGGAAATCAGGGAGGCTTTCCAAAAAGGGAAAGTCTCCGAAAATTCACCCAAAAACCAGCAAAAATAAGAAAATTTTTGGTTTTGAAATTTTAGGGACTTTTCAACTATATGCTTTCAGAAGAGTGTTCCAGAGATTTTCTGGAAATGAGGTGAGGTTTCTTCCCGCAGACTTGGACAAAGGCAAGCTGATGCAAGCAAAGGCCAGCGGTCGACGTCACTGGCAATTTCCTAGCATTCGGTGATTGAAGCTGAGAAACACTGCAAGTGTACGGCACGTAGAATTTGATTGTCTTCATGATTTCATGACAACAAAGTCTATGCAAACTAAAGAAAAATTCAGATGCTTAAAGTGCTTATGCTATTAACTAATAGCCCAAAAGTCCAGGTCAACTCTTTTGTGCCTCTCAAAGTGAGTGCTATTACCTAACCACTATGCAGCAATGCGACTTCTAATAGTTCATCTATGCTTATCTATTAATTTCTAGTTTTTGTATCGCCATTTTTGGATTCCCCTTCAATTGATGCCATCTTCAGTTCCACTGTGCTTTCACTATAAAATGATGTACTATTACTATAACCTGAATTTCGCTTGAGCTGCGTAAATTTGACAAATATTTAAGATCTCATCCGAAAGCGAGGGGCGGTTAAACTAATTTTTGTTATCTTTGACACAGTGAAAGGCTGATTGATCAGATAGTCAGATTTCTGCACAAACGGACGCAATGTCAATGTGTCATGGTTACAGCGAAGGTACATAAGAGCCGAATCTGGCTAGATGTACACTTCTCACCATTTTTACAAGTTAACTATTGAATTTTATATACCAATCAATTCACTCAAAATCTTAAAAGCTGATGAGAAAATCTGAGCAATATCACTCCCCCACGTCTATACTCCTTCAGGGCTACGACGTGTTAAAGTGGGCCGCAAATTTTTTTTTATAAAAAATTGCATTATGCGGGTCTTGAACTCAGGACCTCTAAACTCATACCACATTGAGTTTTAAACACCAATCGATTCACTCAAAAAAATTAAGTTGATGAGGAAATGTGTGCAATATATTTCAACATTAACAAAGCTATTTTGTGCATCACACAGATGCAAATGCTACTACAGCAGAGATACGTAGCCAGTAATCTGAGTAACAGAGAAACACTCTATTGTTGCAGTTGATCTTCAGCATATATATCACTTTTTACGCCTTTTGAATCTCTTGATGTTCAATTACACACATGTGCAAGACAAGCAACTGGAAAATTTTGGAATTTTGTTGATTCATTTCAAATGGGATTTGAGATCACAATGGGTTGCCAACAAGATATGACCAGCAACCTGAGCAACATGCTCATGGCCTATTCTTTATTTGGCACTAGCGCTTTCAGTACCTTCAGCACAAAGACAAATAAACAAAGCCACAGTTGCACCATTGCAATTCAGTCAAAACACACACCCCCGCGCGCGCGCGCACATACATGAGCATACGCGCAGCGCACGCAGATACTCTACTCCATTTTGGAGGAACCAACAATAGCAACCTCAGCTTCAATGCAGCACTTTGTTTTCACGAGATAACCGTTCGACGAGTCCTTGAAATCCTCCAGCGACATGAACTTGTTCCATCCCCAGATGGTAGCATTCTTTGAGAATTGGCACCGGCCTACATTCCCCAACAAAACAGTGTGTAAATCACTAGCAAGTGAGAACATGTGATGATAATTTAGCATCTGGCAAAGGGCGAACCTGCTTCTTTCCAGTGCTTGCCAGTTTCCTGGTCTTTGATGGATATGCTATATTCTACCAGGCTCGCGGTGCTCTGATGGAGTGTATGCGGCATTTTCATGTTCAGGTACAGGGAGAGATAGTTCCCATTGTTATCAAGACCGGATGGATAGATACTGATGAACCTGAAAATTGGACAGCGGTGCACAATTTAGTCCATTAACCAGTACTTACGAAGGTAAGGATGTTCAGATGAAATAAAACTCATTCATGTCAAGCATTGCAAGTTCAAGATGTTAGAACCATTTGTGTCCACCGATTTCAAACTCTGGAGAGTAGCTTGGGTTCTTCAACCCAAAGAAGTCATCGATGTCCCAAGTGTAGACTTTGCGGTCGCTGAAGGCGTTCATCTTCTGAACAAATAGCGTTTCTGACGTATCGTTGATTTTGTCAGTGACAACTTTGATGAACTCGACACCAAAGACGCAGCTGTTGTTAACAAGAAATCCAGAGGACCGTTTCTTCAATGTTCTGAGGGGAATCATGCATGAGGTCCCAGAGCTTGTGCTTGCAGTCTGGAAATTGTGGCTAACTGCACATGGAATATTTAAATGCAAGGCATAAACATAAAACTTTTTCTTTTGCTTCTGAAATATCAATTTACTGAAACAAACAACGGCTGTAAATCAAATATTCGTAAATGAAAACACAAAAACATCACAAGGTTAGTAAGTTATAGCTAAGTCTAACAAAGAAGGTTTTTGCAAGAGTTGGGACAGATGTGGAGGAGTTGGAGGAGGAAGTGGAGCTGTTGGTCAAGGCAGAGGCAGTGGAGTCGCCGGTGGCGGGTGCAGTTCCGGCGGCGGCAGATGTGTCAGCCATGGCGTCGGCAAGGAGCGTGCGAGAGAATAGGATCTAGACTTGGACTTCTGATACCATGCAAGAGTGAATAATCCTGACGCACAGGTTGTATTCCAGGCAAGCCATAAATAGGCAGGAGATATTACAGGAGTGTGGAGAAGATCTAGCGCTAACAAACTACTCAACAATATCGGATGCAGTTGAAGTGCAGGACGGGAGAATCGGTCTTCCAACAGTTTTGAGTCAGTGTATGAAAAGCATAATGATCCTGTTATTTCTTTTTTTGGACGGTAAGATCCTGTTATTTCTATCAGGAGTAATTTGCTCTGTTACCTTGATGTTCACTGTGCTTTCCATATGTCTGGTCATATATCAAGAACTTGAAAGATGCCTCTACAACAGTGTCGGATCTCACTGATTTTCGCGCCAGCTCAAGTCTAAGAGAAACATATTCCTTCTCATCACCACTCTTTCTGTCCCTTGGATTCAGTTTCAAGTACCTGCAAACAAGCCAAGAGAAAGGAAAAGAGAATTGAGAATCTGTTCATGAGATGGATGCATCAAACCGCCCTGGCCATGCTTTATCTTCTGATAGATGCAGCACACAAAGCTTCTCTACCATGAACTGTTCTAGCTACACGAAACTATATAACGCATCAAAAGTTCATAACTGTTGAAAAGAACAGTATTCTAATTGTACCAGTTAAGCCCCATGATCTCAAACACCCTGGAGTAGGTCCATCCTTCACCCTTATCAAGAAGCGAGGAGAATCCATCAATCCTCCACTTGAAGGTTGTCTGCGCTGCTGGAGAAGGCAGCACAGGCACTGACACCTTGGATTTCTGGCTCTGCCCCTGGTTTGATCGGCCTGGAACAGCTATTCTCACATAAGCAACAGAAACAAATATCACAACAGCAGCTCAAGTTAGTACTATAAAACGGAAGAACAATCCAAATACCACGAGACGAAGAGGCACCCATGTTGATCCTTTAGTGCAGCCTTACCAGTGCAAGGTAGTGTGTTCTTGCTCTAGTTTTCTACACAAAAAATGTTGCTGTGCACTATATGTAGATTGTAGAATGACATAGGTGCACCAGAATTTCTCAGCAAATGGGGTGGGTGAGGTTTCTGCTTCTTCTTGGAGACTTTGGACAGAGGCTTTAGAAAACTTTGGACACGGAATTTCTCAGCAATTCATATGTATGTATCCATTGACTTCTAGTTTTTGTGTCGTCATCTCAAGTGTCACCTTCTTATGCCATCTTCCTCCCTATGTGGTGCTTCCATTGTTTATTTGTGTATTGTAATCTAATGTAATACCTTTGAGTAGCATAATTGTGGCAGCTACTAGTTCATCAGAAAGCAAAAGGTAGTTAGAACTATTATTGGTACTTCGACCGAATGAAGGGTTGATTTTTTTTCCAGATTGCTGCATGAACAAATTCAGTGCCAAGCTGTCATTGTCACTGGGAAGGCTTCAAAATCTATGAGTTTTAAGCTAGCATAGTGAGGCTTGGTTTGGCCACCACTGCACTACATGCTCAACTCAAGATCGGCACAACTGAAATCTTCCCGACCTGGTCCTCCACAAGAACTAATTCATAATAAATATGACTCGCTAACCAGAGCAAGAATAAATAATTCACAAAATAAAACTTGAGTCACTCACGTCCAAGAACACTCAAGACCACACGCCGAGAACACTCGAGACCCCGCGCCCAAGAATGGCCGGAACCATGTGTCCGGGAACATTCTTAAACTTGCAAATAAAACATTACTAAGGAAAATATACATTACCATAAAAGCTTCCCAGCATTCATCATTAGTTATTGAGGGTTCTATTGACTAAGTTCATAATAGCAAACTATTTTACTAAGGCAATATTAAGGAACACAGAGGTGATACTCAATATCATTATTATTGGATGTAGTGCAGAGGTGCTACTCCCATTTCCGATGCATGATGTCTAAGACTCAGTAAGTATATAGCATAACAGTAAGCATTAACACCACTATAAGTATAAATATAACCATGTCATTTTCTACATATTTTATTATCATTACTTTCTCTCCATTAACGTAATGCACACATCCGTGTCATTCACATTACCCACATGACTGAACAATAAGTATTTATGAACAACTCTTTTCTTTTATTGATGCAATGCTCATGCACATGTCTCTTTTTATCTCTTTTTTAGTTTATACCAGTACAGCGGAGTAGGCACCCGTCTATGCTCATCCAACCCATCTTTTTTCATGCGAGGACCTCAATAATCCGTCCTTTTTCATACGGAGACCTCAATCTCCACTCTCGTGGAGTGCCTATCAAAGTAGGCCTTACCTTTTCCATTTTCGTGGAAGGTCCACACCAAGTAAACCATAGATGCCACTCCGACCATCTATTTCCATGATATGCATGCATTATAATGCAACCACTTCTTTTATGCAATTACTATCTGTTGTTAACCGTTAACGATTATCCATCTATCAAATAACCGTATCACATACCATCATCATTACCCAACAATCAAGTAACTATCATTACTTACAATATTGCACCAGACCATAGATGCCACTCAGGCCATACATGTTTGCAACACAAATGCAAATTCACATATATATCACACATTCTCATATACAAAAATGCAAATTCACATATATATCACACATTCTTATGTACATAAATTCAAATTCACATATATATCACACATTCTCATGTACATATATAAATGCAAATACGTAACATATTACACAAACATTTGATCATCATTCCGCTTGCATATTTCTATTAAAAATTAGCCCTTCATGATGATCGACGCGTATATAGCTAGTTTCATCACGTTGTTTTTTCTCAACCCTTATGCCATTTTTTGAAAGGAGATAACTCGTCAAATTGATTATATTCTTCCCCGTCCACTACATTCTCAACTCTGACAATTCTCTTTTTTCCATGAAGAACTATGTGGTACTTCTTATTTGCATGTTGGTTACATAGAAAACTCGAAGAACTTGATTAGCGAGTATGAATGGTTCGTTTTTTGTATCCAACATGTTCAAGGTCCACGGTATCATCTAAATAGTGAGTACAGGCTTGACCCCTTTTGTTCTCTGGTCCGACAGATTAGCAAAGACAGGATAATCATTTATAGTGCAGAATAAGGAGCGTAAAGTAAAATTCTCTCATTTGTATGCATCACATACCTGTACCCCTTCTATCCACACATTTTTAGATCTTTCTCCAACGGTGCTAGATACACATCAATATCATTCCGATATTGTTTCGGCCCTTGGATAAGTATCGACAACAAAACATACTTTCACTTCATACACAATCAAGATGGAAAGGTTGTAGATGCAGAGAGTCGTGGGTCAAGTGCTATATCGGCTGCTCATGTTACCAAAAGAATTCATTCCATCTATACTTAATCCAAACTTTATATTCCTCAGTTTTGCACTGAAGTATGCAAATCTCCTATCGATGTTTCTTCATTGGGTGTAATTGGTAAGATGTCTTAGCAGTCCATCCTTCTTACGATCCTCTGAGTACCAACGCAGTAGTTCTGCCTTCTTTAGGTTTGCAAAAAACTGCTTCAAATGGGGAATTACAGGAAGATACCATATCACCTTATCAGGTGGTCCTTTCTTCACATCATTCCCTCGCTGTCATCTAATTGATTTATATGCTTGTATCGGGATGTGTTACACACCGCACATACATGCATGTTTGCATACTCTTTACGGTAAAAGATACAATCGTTTGGACATACATGTATTCTTTCTACTTCCATTCCCGATGGACAAAGAACATTCTTGGCTTTGTAGATTGTTTTGGGCAACTCATTTTCTTCCAAAAGCATGTCCGCTAAAAGACTTAACAACACCATGAAATTCTTGTTGGACCAACCGTTGCTTGCCTTCAATATTAGCAGTTCAAGCACGACTGATAACCTGATGTACTTTAAGTTGCAGCACATAAACAAACGTTTCTCCGAGTCCTCCATCAAGCCCTAGAATTTAACATACTCTTTCTCATCATAGTTCCCTTCTGCATTGCGAAGCATCTGATCCAGATTATTATCATGCAGCCTATCCGAATCGAAACCACAATCGATATCATCCGGCGGCATATCATTGATTTCGTCGGTGATGTCATTATTACTACATTCCTGTGTAATCTGCTCTTTACCATAACTGGTCCAACGTGCATACCCCTTTTTGAAACCCCTTCAAATCAAGTGCGCTTCAATCTGCGCTCGGTTCTTAAACATCTTTAGATTCTCGCAGTTAATGCATGCACAGTACATATATTCTACCCCCTTATTAAATATATCCTCCTCAGCAGCTCTTGTAAAGTAGACACACCATTAATGTACTCTTCACTCACATGATTCCTAACGTATATCCAGTTTTGGTCCTACGTTACGCATATAACAATTTAGTATTAAATATTGAATTAATTAATTAGTATACTATATATATATATATATATATACGATCTAAAGTAGCTATATGCAGTAAGAATAATTAATTAAATTGAATTTAGTAGAAATAGACTATAAATTGACTAAACTCTAAATCATTCTAGACGTAACTAATCTTATCTTTACATCAAGCTAGCTAGATCTAAACCATCTTCAATTCTCCTTTTACCAAAAGTTAGATTTAAATTATAATGCAATCAGGAATAAATTATTAACCATAGATAGTTAAGAACCTAATAGACCTATCACTCTTGCCAAATAGTCTCCTTTCATCAAATAGACTCAAAGCCCCGCCTCAGCTCAAAGCAGTAACCTAGATCTGGAATTTAAGACAAAGCATCGATGGGTCTACGTACAATCAATATAGTGAAATTATCATAGACGGTTTTTAATACAAACCATCTATGATGACTTAATTATCATAGACAGTTTGTAATACAAATTGTATGTGAAATATCATAGATGAATTAAATAAAAAACTGTCTGTGATATTTGGTAATATCATATATGGTTCTTGTTATTAACCGTTTATGATACTTCACAGATGGTTTTCACCATAAACCATCTGTGATATTACCTCTTTAAAGATGTTTTTTAGCACTCGCAGCAACAAAGACGGTCTCTAAACTAAAACCATCTATGTTGTATTTAATACTAATAGTTTTGGGTAACCGTATGTGATGTGGCTTCTAGTATTAGGCTTTTTGTAGTAGTGTGAAAGTCTTATCATGATCTCTCCGTCACACACCAAGGAAGTGTGTTGATCGCATGGCAATATAAGATGGCCATGTCTTGTGAGTAAAGTTGTGCAGCCTCTGTAGAGTGTAAAACTATTCGAATAGTCATGTCTCCGGTTATAGAGAATGCTCGGTGATTTCACATGAGGGTTAGGGTTTTCATAAAATATTGATTTGGTTAAGAAGTGAATGGTTAGTTCACTTGTGGGTTATTTAATTTCTTTAAATCATTAAGTATTTATTTATTACTCATTCTCAAAATGTGTTTTCAATCTATTTATTATATTTACTCTAAATTATTGCTTTCTGCAAAATAATCACTCAGTTGTTCTTTGATAAACCTTGCATCATTATATATACCATCTCGGTACAAATGTCTTGCTGAGTACTATATGTACTAACAGCTATATCCTTTGTTGCTTAGTTGCTGAGAAAGAACCATATCGGTCAGAGGTACTTGAGAGGATTTTTCGACAATTCACGAACTAGGATTACGCTTTCCAATCCATTGTATGTGGGCATGTTGAATAGCTACTATATTCATTCTCTATTTCCACTACTAGTTTTTATTTAGTCCTTCCAAGCTATTATTTGTAAGTTTGGCCATAAGGTTGCTACTCTGATAATTAATAATATTTGCTTCTTCATAGTTATTTGTAATTATAGTTGATATTTCATCTATGTTGTAACTGTGTGCACTAGCATGATCTTATACTAGTGTACAATACACAGAGTCTAGAGTTGCATATTCGGGTCTCGACACCCTGTAGTCACATAATTGAGATGCGTCAATATTTTCTGTGCTTGTAATCTCTCCTCATATAGCGAATTTCAGCTTCGTGCATCCATGTTTTTCCTGCAAGGGTTTTTCATGTTAAATCCATATCTTTCATTCTTGGAATCTTCTACTTTTGCCGTGAGTTTTATAATAGCCTCCTTAATGTGCATTGCAACCTCGACTACTGTGGCCTTTTGGTTTTGAAATACTTCACGGTTTCGCTCTTTCCAGACATTCCACGTGATGTACATTGCTATGTCATTAAATTCTCATCTTTGGGCTTTTGGGACGACCTTGGAAGCTTGTTGCCACCTAATAAGCACCAATACTCTACAGAACTAACGTTCATTATGTGATACGTATCTGATGCGACAAGACGTGGCGATAGGGTGCAATACGGTATCGAGAAGTATCAGCAAAATTTAATTTTTCGAAATAAATAAACTTAGTCGCGATACTCTGTCGATACTTCTTGATACTTGTTGGCCCAAAACCATTCAAACAAAAGCCTATTACTAGCCTGGCCCAATTGTAACCCCAGCAAAACCCTATCCGACCACCTCTATCCTTGCTCTTCTCCCTGCTGCTCAAGCCATCGCTCCCTCACTGACCACCCCTCTCCCTGGACCTGCTCACCCCTCACCAGCCGCCACTCTCCCTGGCCCCTGCTCACCCCTCGCCGGCTGCTCCTCTCCCTAGCTCGCCCCTCGTCGACCACCCCTCTCCCAGGCCCCTACTCGCCCGTCACCAACCACCCCTCTCCCTATTGGCTTCCCGTCACTGCTGTCCCCTGGATCTCCCGCACCGCGATCCCACCGTTCAGCTGCCACCTGTCATCCCCTGGATCTCCTACAAATTTTTGCAAAATATCGTATCATAATATCGTCGTGTCTATATCACATATCAGGGTATCCTAGATTGCCACTAGTTGATGATATTAGCATAGTTAGAGAGGGTTGGAAGCATTGAAGAGTATCGTACCACCCTAGCACTAAGGTCCACACCTCCAAGGCAAAAGGGCAGCAAAGCCAGAGATGGTATCCTGTCTCATGGTGACTATTTGCAAAGCAGGCATGAGTGATGGTGTGGCTACCCTCGGATCACTAGGTTGTTCATGTTCGCCGTTAGGATCTTATTTTGGACTAAGGATTTTGGACTAAGGCCCAAACGAAGAATTTACACTTGTTTTCCGCCCTCGCTTTCTAGATGATTCCCGTGTTATGGGTTTCGTAGCTCCCTCGGAACTGCATGAGATATGCTGATTTGCGTACGTAAGTGGCCATGATCCGTCCAACGCCATTTCTGTGTTGTAGGTTTCGTAGCTCACTTAGTGGCAGCTTTGTCAGGGCAATGTAGTGTTCTTGCTCCTGCTTTTTCAGCACAAATGGTATTCCTATGCATTATATGTACCATTCAATAGGTCCTTATCATTTGGGAAAATTGAATATGTAGGACTGGGTTGAGAGTGGTTTTGTAAAATAGGATCAAGTTATTTGTCCTTGCAAATATAGGATTTTTCCCATTTTAATTTCATTTTCATTTTTCAGGCATTTTTCTCCACGCGAAATGACTCTTTTGCCCTTCTTCTTCCTCCTCACCTGGCCGCGCCGCCGCCTGGCCGCGCCGCCCCCTCGCCCGCCCCGCGCCGCCGCCGCTCCCTCGCCTGGGGAGGGAGCGGCGGCGCGGGGCGGGCGAGGGAGCGGCGGCGGCGCGGGGCGGGCGAGGGGGCGGCGCGGCCAGGCGGCGGCGCGGCCAGGTGAGGAGGAAGAAGAAGGGCAAAAGAGTCATTTCGCGTGGAGAAAAATGCCTGGAAAATGAAAATGAAATTAAAATGGGAAAATCCTATATTTGCAAGAAGGTGGTGAACTCAGCCATATATTTACAAGGACAAAATAACTTGATCCTATTTTACAAAACCACTCTCAACCCAGTCCTATATATATTCAATTTTCCCTTATCATTTCCATTAAAACATTTTTGTGTACACAAAATTCACGGCACAGAGGTAAGCTTTCTTCCCTGACAAAGTGTTGTTGGGGTGCACATCACTGGGGATTTTTTTCAAGTTTAATGAACTGAAGCTGGATGGGTTTACGAGTCCGCAGCTACTAGAAGAACATTCCTCACACCGTACTACAGCAGGGGGTTAATAAAGTGAGCCTGGAACGCAGGAATCTCCGCTGAAAATAATTCAATTTCTACAAAGATCATGTGTTCTAAACTAGATCTAAATTTAGAAATTGTGGATGCTGATGCAGTGTCCCATGATCTCTCTGTTTATAAAAAAGCTCTAAACCTCACTTGAAACGTAAGAATTTTTTAAAAATTTTACCAGACTCAATTCACGCAGGAATCGAAAAAAAATTCTCGCGACCCAAAGGGGCCGCCGGGCCGCCGGAATTACAGTGCGTAGATTTTTTACGCACCCGTCCACCTGAAAAGTTAGAACTGCTGCATCTGCATAACTTAACCGTGCGTCCAAAATGAACAATCTTGGAATCCTCTTGGGCCTTACCCCATTGGTTCTTCAATTTCCATATATATCTTTCCTCAAACTAGTTAGAGACCCGTGCATTACAACAGAGTCATAAAAATGGTGAGACGGAACTTACTGCCTGACCAACTTCATACATCAAACATTGAAGAGCAAGCGACAGAGAGAGAAAGGTGGTCAGAATGCACGAGAAGATGGGAAAATGGAGAGGGTGGGCGGATGTATCCTAAGAGAGAGAGGAGAAGAGAGACGGGTGGTTCAGATCAAATCGGATGGCTGTAAAAAAAGAAAGGAGAACGCAGCAATGATCATCAACTTTTTTTTATATAATAGTGGAGAATTGTGCGAACTCATAGGCTCCACTGTCGATATTGCGTTGGACTGTGGGCCGACCACTGCACCCCAAAAAACTTCAAACTGATACAGATTTCATTGAGTTTCTTTCGTTCCAAAACTCTAGGCCTAACCATGGGCCAGGACACTCACCGTCCCGTGACTGCAGGCAAGCACCTAGCGGCAACCGGCCCCGTCCTGCTCCAATCCAACGTCTCCGAAATGGCCGTCCTGTTGTTATGTTCACTTGTGTCCAACAGCCCAAAAGATCTGGCAGTCCTCTCTGGTTGTTCTCGTACGATGGCCCATTTATTTGGTGTAGTTGCTGCTGAAAAGCCCATGAAATCAGCTCCTCCTGGCGCAAAACTGCCACAAAGATAGGCGTTACTAGCCTGGTCCCACCAGGCCTTTCCTCTCCAGCTATCTATCTGGGCTATCCGCGGTTGCATCGCACGGCTTGGGCTGGCTGCAATGTCGTCACCGAGCGATATGGACGAATAATGGTTTTGCTATATTATTTTTATATTTTTCTTTGAGTGTAATATGAATATGAATATTCTAGGTATGAATATAAATATAAATAATGTTGAATATAAATACAGAATGAATACAAATCAAATCAAATAGGGTCATAAATATTTCTTGGAACATAAAACCCTTTAAATTGTATGCACAAAATGAAAAAAATAACTAGTTTATTTAATCTAAACATCTGTGAAGAACATTTATATATTCTTCATATAAGCTAAGTTTCCTTCTTTAACTTCATATATTAATGTATATGTTAGTGTATGATGAACCAATAAAATATCTTGTGAATAGGCTGAACCGAAATAGAGGATGTCCGGTCCTAAATATCCAGATCCGTATCCACGGATAGTAATATCCGTATGCACGGCACGGGGAGACGAGCGAGATGGCGTCGAGTAACGCGCGGCCAGTACCGCCGCGGAGGCGTCGGTTACACTCCAGTACTCCACCCCCCAGCACCGCGCGTCCTCGTCGGGCGAGCCCTTTCCGCCGCGCCGCGCCGCGCCTGGGGTCCGTGCGGTGCGGTGCGGTGCGGCCCGGGTTTAGGTGCACCAGAAAAAGTGACAGTTAGTTGGCGCCTCCCGTCGCCAGAATGCCCCCACCACACTCCAACCACCGCCCGTCCGTGCGCGCGCAGGCCACAAAAACGAAGCCAGCCCAGGCCTAGGCAGCCCACCCGGCGACCGGCGAGGCGAGAAGACGACGAGTGGGGGAGAGAGGGAGCAGGCTCCAAGCAAGCCGAATGGGCTCGAACAACCCGGTGGTGCCCGACCCCGTGCTCGGCCTCCACCTCCCCCTCCGCCACCCCGGCATCCTCTCCCGCCGCGTCGCCATGGCGCGCGACGCCGTCGCGCCCGCGTTCCGCCCCTGGCTCGTCGACCTCGTCCCGCTCCTCATCGTCCTCCTCATCGCCGCCCACGTCGTCGCCCTCGTACCCCCTCTCCCCTCCGCTCCTCCCTTAAGGCCTTAACCCACCTTGCTGCTGGTACTGGCTGGATTTGGGATAAATCTGGGTGTTTGGTTTGCTGTGGCAGGGGTACTGGATCTACAGGCTCGCGACGGAGACGGACGGGTCCAAGCAGCCCACGCGGAGCAAGAAGCACTAGGCGGCAGCCGCAGCGGCCGAGTGTAAGGCCTTTCTCCTCTGCTCCTTTTTTTTCCATTCTCCCATGGGCTGTGATGCTGTGAGGGGTGATGGTTTCGAGAATTGCTAGTTTGGCTGCAACAGGGGACCTGTCTGGATGCCTGATTACGCGAGTGGGTTGTGCGACATCTGTAGAATTGTGGCTACTAGGCAGGTGGCTGAAATGTTGCACTGTCACATTGTGATAGAGATTTCTTTTAAGAAAAACAGCGATAGGAATAAGTAATATGTAGTATGTTAATACTGATCCGCACATTTCGGTGTTCTTGTAATTCAGTATCACTAGCATTGTCTTGAGTTGTTGGTGGCAGTGGGTTTTGGGGTTTCAGTCCGATTAAGCTTTGGTCAACTTGTCTGAAGAGCAGTTTTTGAATATTTTATGTTTTAGTCTGACGATTTATGGGGACCTCTTAGAGTTGTATTTAGATTTGATATAAGATATTGGATGATGATGAATTTATAATTTGGGGGTGGGTATGTTTGGTGGATCAGGATTGATTTTTCCAATACTACTTTAATATGTAATAAATTATCCTTATTGATTCTGATTATCCACATTTTGTAAGGCACTTTACTTTATGAAAGCATCCTTGTAAACAATGACATGAAATAAACTACTAAGCCTTATAAGGATTAGGCATCTCTGTGCGGGGTTCATATTTTGAGGAGAACTGTTTCATCTTCCAAGGGCATTCACATGCTCCAACTCACTATTCTTCCCGGTTTTATGTATTGCGCTGTTGCAACAGAAGTTAAATTTTTCCAATTAGGCACAAGTTTGATACTTTTGTATAGGACCGAAGATGGCGACTAGACGGGAGTGAATAGGAGCCACACCGATAATGGTTTCTCTAAAATCTTTTTCCTTAAGATTGTTAGAGTCTTTCACTCCAATAGCTATGAAAAATTATGAAGATTAGAGTCTAAACACCCCCAGAGAAATCTCTGAGAAAAACTAAGCCAAACGGGACTTAACACCTTAGAGTGGTACTACCACCATGTAAAGTGCGGTATTATCTTTCTTTCATATCAGCATAGAAAATTTAGCCCGAACAAGACCCAAAACCATACAACTTTCATAAGGAAGGCCCGAATGACTTGAAATTTGAACCAAAGTAAGGTCGCAACCTTAGAAACCTAAAACAATAAGAGATCTTGCAAGATTACAAGAAGGTTGGGACCTTTTGGCTCCTAAAGCTTTGCTAAGCAAAACCAGGTTCAAACCACAATATGAGTTGACTCAAACCAAGGCTCCAAATCACTTGAGACTTGGCATGCACCTTCTCTATGATGTTAGGAATCTATTCTAATCAATAATCAAGAAAATTATTGTCAAAGTTCTCAATCAACGATCAAGAGAATCATTGTCAAAGTTCAACTGGGCAAAAACTAAAAACGTAAATATGATTTGTTCATGGGTGAATAATAGTTAAGATGGCTCTAAATATATTTTCACATATCACAGTAAGTAAGAACACCCAAGGAATCGGAGCAAAAACAACTGGATTAAGAAATCACTTAAGAGGGTCAAGTCCAAGTAAAATCAAACAACTTTATGAAGTTGCCAATACTGATGCCTAGATAGATGGGAATTAATTTCCATAATATATCTTCATCACTAACTCGTCCTTAGCACCCAGTAAGATCAAGAACGGAAGAGAGAAAATCAAAATTAAGCAAATCAACTAAAACAAGAGAGATCTATAAGAGATGAACAAAGTTAGTATATTGCTACTTAAGGATGTAGGTTTTACAGCTAGTCCACCTGGAGGACAAGAAAACACACCATAGCACTCGCACTTCTCAAACACTAGGCTTAGAACACTTGGCTTCAATGAGGAAAATTAGGATGGTTAACTAGCAAGTCCCCATCTCAACCCGTTAAATAGACAAGGCAACCAGCCCCATCTAACACAAATGGATACTATTCACACAATACGGGTTTTACTCAACCACTACGCTTATGCACGATTTTCAAAGCACATAAGCCTGAATTCGCTAAGTCCTTAACCTTCAATCCAACTTGATCTCTCAGCTTCTCCTTGACCTAAACCGCTTTCCCAAGCGTTGCGGTTTTGATCTAAGATAGTTTCTGGTATTTTGGTCAACTTATCAAAATATATTTTCTTGACCTGGTCTTCATCTTCTCTTGTAAGCAAACGCTATGCTTACCACGTGTAGATGCACCACTGGCTTGCCACATGTTGGCAAGTCCCTCCTGTTCCAATTCCACCAGACCACATCTCATTTAGACCGACCAAGCAACATGGTGCAATCTATCGCTCAAACTTTCCTTGAACATTTTCTATCTTTCTCATGTCATGCTTGAGTTTAACCATCTCATCTGGCATTTCTGATCGTTCTGAGCCTCAGCTCTATGAGTGTAACCCTAATTCTTGCCGTTGACCGTGGTTGACTCCAGGAGTGAATCTAGGCCTAGGGTTGCCTCGGCTTCAGCCCTGGGCCTAGAACCAAAAGCCCACAAAAGCACTATAGAAAAAATTGTAAAATTTACATGGTACAAAGGACCTAGTCCATAAATATGCATTGGCCCAACGCATGCCGTGGGCTAATTCTGGGTCCGCCCTGGGTTGACTCTAAGCGATCCTGCACATCCAAAGATCAAGAAATCATTTGCAAGCATAAGTTCTTCATAATTTGATCAACGTTAGTCGAAACATGCTTCATACAATATTAATGCACTGACCAAATACAATTCAAAACAATCCAATACCAAATTCCCAAAGTCCAAGAAATTTCCATCTGGGCTGGTTTGACCGCCAACCACAGGCCGGTCAAACCGGTTGAAGTATTACGCAACTAGACCTCCGTGGAAAATTGCAACTGGCAGGTAACCTGCGGTACTACCGTTCTGTGGTCTAATCGCCATGGTCATACCGCCTGTCGATCTGACTGGCAACTACCCAGCAGTCAGACCGGTTTGCCTGAAATTTTCTGAAACTGATCCGAATGAAATGCAATCTTTGCAAAATCAAATACCTATTCTACAAAATTTACAATAGTTCATCACAACACCTATTCTGGACCTTCTCAAATGTAGGGCTGGAAACATGCCGAGCCGGCTCAAGCCAGGCTCGGCCGAGCTTGCCCAGAGCTACGGCTCGGCTCAGCTCAGCTCGTTCAGGAAATGAGCTAAAAGCCCAACTCGGCTTGGCTCATTTCCTAGCTCGAGCCAGCTCAAGCCGAGCCGGCTCGCGAGCCCAGCTGGAGTTCCACGCATTCCCGTATGTCAAACATTCTCCTGCTGACCACTGGCGTGAATTGGCAATAACCTTAGCTCTATTCTCAATTCTCATCATGATTTTAGGCTTC
The DNA here is from genome assembly GCA_017311315.1 of Dendrocalamus latiflorus. Lineage (NCBI taxonomy): Eukaryota > Viridiplantae > Streptophyta > Magnoliopsida > Poales > Poaceae > Dendrocalamus > Dendrocalamus latiflorus. Next base: position 5,599,973 of record CM029678.1, on the reverse strand, counting down.
TAAATCTGAAATACTCGTACAGACCTGGGATATTTAGTCTACAGACGATATCATGACATGTAATCGAATTGCACAAAACTCTCCAACATGGAGGATATTTTTGAAGAAAGCTAGAACAAGACAATAACATGTAATGGAGCTGTGACAAGTTGAGAATGCAAAGCCCAGCTGGATTAACATATAAGCATACAATTACATAACAGAGACAATTACGGCTAATACATTGTTCATGTGACTTTTCAGTTTGTCATGAGCCAGAGCCACGGCACAAAATCATTAGCATTGTCAACAAACAAGCAGCTCTCCACACAAAATTAGTAATATTGGTCTTTTAATCTGAGCTACCATCTGCAACACACAAAAGTATTGAGACACCATCCATGTAACAGCTGTAATGATCAGAGCAATACAAAGTAATAAGCATAGATTAAGCAATTTCTTGGAATCTTCATTTCAATATTGTAAAAATCACAGAGAAGATTGTTAAAACATTGGGCATTTAGATGGCATCTAAAATTCTGGCAGTGTATAAAGCATAAATAGGCATGATATTCATACATGAGAGCAAAATCATTCACAAAACAGTTAATGAATAGGATATAGGAGGGATGGCTACCTTGCATGAATGATTTGTTTGATACCCCATCCATACAGATATGTTGCTTCATTATGCTAACATGTCACTAATAGACAAAACGAAAATACAGTGATAAGAAACAACTGAAACAATCAGAGATGAGATCAGATTTCTTGGGCAGTGAAATCTGAGCATTCAATTAGGATAGAACTTGGAACAATCAGAGATGAGATCTAACACAAGAGATAATTAACATCAGAGCAAAGCACTTATGATTTCCTGCAGCTACCACAAATTACAGATGCAGATGCTTGTTTTTATTGCCATTGCCACACCCCCTTAAGTTAAAAAGAAAAAGAAACAAACTTATAGATGTAAAATATTTATTTCGCTAAGAACATGCAAGCAATCCACATGTAACAGCACTAAAGTTTATTGCTTTGATAGTATTGCAAAAGTGAAGACTAATCTGTTTAAATTGTAACAACTAAAATTCCTGCCATGATATGAAGCAGCATCTTCAAAATTTGTAAGAAGAGAGCTGGGTGTTCTTGGGGTTCTTCTTCTTAAACTCCTTACGGAAATCCTCCCTACCGAAACTAGATCAAACCAACGTCCAAAAAATCCCAAAAAAGCATGGAAAATATTCTGAGGACACATGGATCTCACATGAAGATGAAGGCGCTAGGAGCCCTCTTGGGCTTGTTGGGATCCTTCCCGACCTTCCCCTTCCTACCCTTGGCGGGCTTCTCCACTCCCTTGCTCTTCACATCACCGCCAACCAACCTGCGAAAAGAAACCATGTTTCAACGCATCAAAATCGAATCTCTCGCGGACCAAAACCAGATCTGCCGCAAGAAGGATTAACAGGGCAGAAAAAGGCGAGATTCTCACTTGGTGTCAGCCTTGGCGGCGCCCTTGGATCTGGCCCCCTTCATGGCTGATTCCTGCGGAAACACCGACGGAATAGGTCAAATCCGTGCGAGGGGAAGTGAAAGCCGTGTCGAATCAAACGAAATGGCAACAATCGAGGCGAATTGGGGAGGGGAGGCTGCTCACCTGGACGTGAGGCGAGGCAAGGAGGAGAGTGAGGGGGCAGGCCAAGGGGAGGATGGGATGGGGAAGACAGGGCACAATGGCACGGTAGACAGGCCGGTGGTGGTGGCCAAGACCTCGGCGCCGACGGCGCAAGAGAGAGGAGGATTAGGGCTCGAGAATGGAGTTCACGCTTGGGGAATAGGGATGGAGTTCACTCATGCGCATGTGAGTCATGTGACTGAACCACTGGGTCGACGACACAGCACGAGATGGCCACACGAGCCTAACGAGCCGCCCGAGCGGCTCAAAGCTCGGCTCGTTTTTGTTGCGAGCTAGATAACAGGCTCGACTCGGCTCGAAAATTTATGAGCCTGAGCCAAGCTGGCTCGAGCTCATTACGAGCCGAGCCGACTCGGAGCCTCAAGCTATTCTTCCAGCCTTACTCACATGGTCCTTTTTGTTATCAAGGTTTCAGCAGAGCTGGATTGTATTGTCTTGTATGTTTACTGAACTGGGGAGTGTGAACGGCACTAACTGGCAAGCAAATCTTGAACATGTGTTCATACTTTATTCTTTTTCAGCCCTGTCCTTTTTGTTTGTTCTCCTATGTTGCCATTAATGGTAATTTTCAAAGCTTCTTGTGATGTTCATGCCTTTTGTCCTCTTGGGCTTATGTGCTGAAGCTAAATTTTTTAGAATGAAGCAATTTTAACAAAGTCTAGTGTGAATACCAGTTTGTTAGCTGGTATGGATCACAAATCTTGTCCCACTCTCAATTTTTAAATATAAACAGGGTTAGGGCATCCAAGATAAAACAATTTATTCTGCCACTGCTGCTCCAAAATTGATCATCAATTATTTCTTCAGCTGACATTTGGCAAAGAATAGAAAATAAAAAAACCATTGCTCTAGCCTGCACTTTATCTAATGAAATTGTAAATGATCCTTGCCTCTGAATGGGTAAGGATGCTGTGACTCAGATGATGTCAAGAACAGGATGGGGTGGCCCAAACATGGGGACTTGTGAGTCAAATTTTATTTACAATGAGCAAGTGCAAAGGGATTTCTTATTCTTTATTTCATTGTACATTTACCATGAAAAAGATTGCTTCTGATGAATAAATAATGATGATACATATACTTGTAGCATGTGAGAGAATCTGGAAGAGAAGAAAAAAAGAGTATTGTTGACAAATATGACCATTCAGTTTGTTGTGTCCTTATGTTGGAGATATGGACAAGTTATGTGATTTTTTTTTTTAAGCTGGAGTAATGGGTCTTTAAATGGTCTGTTGACAAAAATGTCTTTGTTACTATTGCTCCCATTCCTCAAGTCCGCCAGCCCATCTAGCAACACAAATGATGGTGAATAACTATTCCATTAGATAACTTTGTCTGTGCTATGACTATAGTTTGTGTTGTTTTGTTTTTTATTTTTTGTGTTAATGTTTTGCTTACCTTAATGTGAAAGCAATGTCCATCTTCAGTTTATGCGTTTTGGTCTGTTGTACATAATAGCGCCTAACAAACTTTGACTTAACTGTGCTATTGATTGAAAAACAGAAAACCATAGTTTTGATTGGCTCCAAAATGAACATATGGCTCGACTACTACATGCATAGCAGAAAACCATTCAAATTTACAAGTAACCTTGGTGATACTTTAAACCTTCTGAAATTAACCATACTCATCCATTTCGTTGCAGGCTTGTAGCTAATGTTTGCCGTTTTGGTCTTGTATCCTCTGCTTATTGATCTCCAAGGGTCCCAATGTAAAGTGATGGCGTGGCAAAGCTCATGAAAGAACCGGAGATAGGGAACCAATATCTCCCAGTGATTTGTTCAGATGTTGGTTTCAAAAATGACGTTAGCTGGTGTGTGAAAGGAAGACCTTGTGATCATAAATAGTTTTCAGTTGTTGAGAAGGTTTGTCATTCGTTGATCTTTCCATGTAAAGACCAGTAGCTAGACATGTCATTTTCGTCTGATGTGGGCTTGTATAATATTATGAGCAACTTTTTCTTTGCTCTGACTCAGAAACGACGAAGTTTTAGCCTCCATGCTTCTACGTTGTCTGAAGAGAACACAGCAAATAAATAACAGATTCAACACGTGCCATGGCACTGCAATTGCTTGCTCTAGATAATCTTCATGTCTGTGTACCACTTGGTTCTGATTACAGTTCTAGATAACCACATCAAGCAACATATGCCAAGTGTGCTGCCCTGGCAGCCCAGCTGGATAGCCCGGAAGTTTTTGAGATGATCGTATACTTGTGTCACCAAATTGTCGGCAATCCATTTGGTAACTCTTTTCACACTTGCAAAACTTTTCAGCCCCACACAGATCCAAGGCAAAAATGAAGATCTTGGCAAAGAACATACACAAAAGCATGTGTATTTAACACACAAATGGCGTGAGAACAAGGCGTGACCAACAGTCCACCTGTTCCTTGTTCGATTCTCCCAGCTCCTCTTTGCGTTTCTTGCTCAAAAGGGGGGCTTTCCGTTTCGCCTTTTCTCATGGGGCGGCACGGCAAATGGTACAAAGTACACATAGATGCACAGCACAAAGCAGAGAATGCTACGAACTCCCAAGTGTCAAGTCAAATCTCCAGCAACATTCTGATCTTGAACTCAGAAGAACGAAAAGAAAAGATCACACTTTTCAGTTATCCAATCTCCCCATATGCATGTACCAGAACGAATCAAAGCAGGGGTGAATTCTTACAGCACATATATATGAAATATTGCAATGACAGAGAATCAATGTCTATTTGCCATCAGAAAAGCTAAAGCTAGACCCAACAAATCACAGATATACAGGACAAGGGGGATAATAAGCTTTATTAAGTCATGGTATACTAAATTAATTAACACATGGTATGATCACAGCAAAAGATGGGCCGAGTAAATCTGCGTCGCCATTTGGCTAACAACAGACCAAGCAGTGCGTCGCCATTTGGCTAACGACAGACGACGCAGAGAACAACTGCGACGATTATGATCAAGATGAGGAGTGGCAGCGATATGATCAGCACGAATTCCATCTGCTCTACCTGCAGAACAGATCAAAATTTATAGTTTTCATTCGGTCAAAAAAAATTGTTGGTTTCCTCCTTCCTTTCTCGCTTAGCAAAAGTAAAATACTACTATATAAGAAAAAAATAATAGCAAAATGCTAAAGCACAAAACGTTTTTTTACTATGGTTCTGGTATTTTTGCCTGAACAACTGTTCTACAACTTGTGGAATTTTGATGCTCCAACAATTGGTTGATTAGATTCTTTGGTAATTTGAAAAGTTGTTTTAGCACAATGAGTTGATTCACATAGAAAGGGATCATATCCTTGATATACCATTACATTCGGGGTGTCACGATCATCGCATTCACATCAGTCATCGAATTGAAAATCGGTTCTTGGAATCAATCAACCAAGGCGAGTGACTAACTAATGCACACCAAATCTCTCAAGGATTGCTTGTAACTTTCTCGACTGCTTTGATCTTTGTTATTCGAGACATGACCAGAGCTTCGCTGCTCAGAGTTGTTAGAAAGGTGGGGGATCTAATTCCCGTAAGTACTTGAATTAGAACTATTTCCGACACTTATTGATTCGATTCCTCATCGGTGTAGTAGCCTTTTGGGTCAAACTTGGCTAAGGCTTTCTAGAACAAAACACAGTACAGAAGATTGGAGGGCAGGAGATGGGTGGGTTCACTACTAGTCCTCTCTTGGATTTTGCTGAGATGAGAACAGAAGGTATCGTCCTTTCCATCAGCCAAATGTACAGCCACTAGTCCTTTGCTGCCTTAGAGAAGTTAATTAGTACTAGTTGGCAACAGTTGGGTCCAACTCCAACAGGATACTACCAAGCCACATCTTACTCTTGACTGGATCACTCTACAAGTCAACAGATGAGTCTTGAAGCTAGCTCTAGAATTATTGAAGGGTACAGTTTCTGGTTTGCTCCTTCGACAACTCCATTTTCCAAACAAAATATTAAATCTACTGGAGCTCACTACCTCAAACAATTGTTTTGATTTCTATTGAAAGCTACCCAGATCAGTGTGAAATATACGTAATAACGCAAAATAAAAGGAAAGAAGCTACATATTTCCCCTTCTTTGTTTTGAGGGAAAGAAGCTAAAGATTTCATCAGGGGGCGAATCAGCTCGTGGTAAGCTGAAGCCTGAAGCGACACAGGTGCGATCGATTGAACAAGTTGTCCTGGATTTGGTGCACGCACTGACACTTACACTTGAGCTAAATTTGCATGCGACACACGGATCGAAGCATCAAACGGGTCGTGAGGAGCAGAGTTGAGGGGCAAATACACTTACCCGTGTGAATCGCGCTGCTCTTCTCGGCGCTGGCAGAGGAGAGGAGAGTTCAGTGGAGACGGCTACGGGGAAGAAGAACAAGGGGAGGAGTGAGAGGGGAGGAAACGGTTCGGGTGGTGTGTGTTAAAACTAATCAGCTAGGGGAAAAGGACACGGGAAGCAATGCGCGTGCCACGCCTGAATCCAACTGGACGGTGCCTTCGTCTCGAAGCGTGCACACAAAACTGCTTTTATCTTCAAATTTGACCTCTCCTTTTACAAATATAAAATCGTCCTCTCCATAAATCTAGCTAACTCGATAAACACCTACCGAACTAGAGAAACTCAACTGACAACCTGCGGAGCGGCCGGGCTGCGCAACCATAATCAACGCTAAATGTGATTAGCACTAAACATAACATACATAGTAACCAGCCAATGCTGCCAAGCAAGGGGCTCGATAGTGACCTAGCGATCTCTCTTAGCTCGGTAGATGCCTGCCGAGTTAATAGGTTCACGAAGAGGTTATATTTATAAAAAAAAGACATTCAGAGACTAGATTTGGGGGGGGCAATAGCTACGTTAACATTTATATGAACAATTAATTTGTCTCCTAGTCACAGCGATGTTTCGTTGTGCTGCATCTGCTCCTCTGTCATTTCGTCACTCCTCCCCCTATATCTGGGGCGGGTTTTTTGGAGTTATGACTTATGACTTACATTTTTGAATTCTAACTATTCGCGAAAGGCAGTACATAGAGAAAAATAGTCGTATGTGATTTTGACCGGTACAGTTGAACTCAGTATACTTTTTTTACTATAATCTTCCTGTTGACCTCGCCTTAAAAACATATCGTTTAAAAGATAGCTATTGTAGCACAAGTCATAAACTATAAATTATAAGTGAAAAAGAACTCAGCCCTTACCTACAATTATTGACTCACTTAGCACGGTTTGGAAAATGAGAATTTTCTTCTAAATCCTATATAAATCGAGTTGTTTCGTATAAAAATCCTAGAAATTTCAGTGTTCCAAATAAGCTTTTAACATGGAGAGCAATGGAAAGATATCCATGCCACCTCTATGTTAAAAAAGAAGAAGAAGAAAAAAAAAAGAAAGCATCACTACATGCACTCCGGAGGAAATCAAAACCGGAGAAATTCGTGTGCGTTACAAAGAGATGGTAGTACTACTTACCCTTCATCACTACATGCAGAAGGGTGTATCAGTATCAGTGAACACCTTCCACGTCAAAACACAAGAAATGAATGCGATAAGGAGCCAAGGCCAACTAATTACACCAGACCAACGACCGCGGGAGACGCACTAATTGGCTCTATTATCTCGGTGGAAATGGCACTACAGTGACTGCTTATTTTTCTGAGATATTTAATTAAAAATTAAAAAAATACTCTTATATATCTATGAATAATATAAAGGAAAGAAGAAAAAATAAAGAAAAGCCATAGGGCATGTTTGGCAACGGCTGCGGTTTATGACTTTTAGCCAAAATTTTTAAATTTTGACGGTTTACGGTACAGATTATGAAGAGATAGATACTCACTTGTAATTTTATAGATACTCACTTGCGATTTTGGATGATACAGATGTTAGGCTTTTAACGTATACATCGTTTAACTTGTAGATCCCGTCTTGAGAAAATACTCCGTTTGAAAGTTAGGCACTATAGCAAAAACCAAAATCCGACAGTTTTGGAGGAAAAGAATAGACCCATGGGAAGAAATCAACATCTTCTAAATAGAACCTTTGTCTGTACTTGCTACCACTTATGCAGCTAAACATCAACAAAGTAGTACGACTAGACTAGCATGCACACGGCATGATGGATTATAGTAGTTAAGTTTTGGTGCTGCCATTTGATCGAGGTAGCTAACAGCAGATGATGCAGAGGACGATGGCGACGATCACGATGAGCGCCACCAGCGGCAGCGATATCACCAGCACCAGCTCCATATGTCGATCGATTTGATTTTCTGCTGTGCTACCTCTGCCTGCGACCTGCAAACTTAAGAAAAGAAAAACACTCACGTATGAACAGCAGCGACACCAACCAAGGTCTTCTCTGGATCAGAGTGACATGCATGCTGGTCTGCAAACTCCCTGTCAAATTACTGGAGACTAACTACCGAAAGGCTAGTACTCATTGACAATGTGTTCTTGTTTAATCTATACGAAGAAGAGTTTACGTAGCAAGCATCCACAAATATATTAGCTCTACCTGCTTACATAAATCAATTGATGATTACATGCAATTAGCTCATTGACAATGTGTCCGCAGGAAGATGGAAGAGACTCAGCAAGCATAGCCCAACACTGCCCTTGTCCTTACGCACGCATGCGATCAGTACCATAATTCTTTGTGTGTGTGTGTGTGTGTGTGGAAATCATGCATACGCTATACTAGTGCTAAAATTGTCGCACGCATATATGCATGCACACGACTGAAGCAAGCATGAATAATCGAACAGAATCGCGTACGTACCTGAGACTCCGACACACGAGCTGCTAGCTAGCCCTCCGTGTTGTTCTGCTCAAGATCTCTCCCAACTGGTAGTCATAAGCTTGATCACGATCGATGGAGGACGAGACAGGGAGAAGAGGAGAGAGGAGATGGAGGGGAAGGGAAAGCGAAGGAATCGATTGAGGGAATCGAATGGTTTGGGCCGGGGTGTTGCTATGCTTAAGCAGTGTAGTGAGGAGTCGAAAATAAGAATTGGAGTAGGAGAGAGAGGTAGCGCGTGCCGGTGCCACGTACCGGCGCGCCCGGTTTGCTTTCCACCGTTCCATCTGCAGGGGCACAGTCTAGGCTCTAGCTTGGATCATCAAAAACTTACCAGTGCTATATTTAGATAGACATAGATGTCATTCGGTTAAACTGAAATGAGCAGGACCATTCATCCTAATCTAGGTAGTAGTTGTTTCTACCTTTTCACAGCTCGGGACGAGGTGAAACTCTGGATCCGTCCTTGTCCTCTATGCTTGTTCGAAAGTGTTTAACGGTCTGAGCAGAGCCAGTGTGACCTCCATTGTACTTTAAAAAAATATCTTTCTTTTTTGAGTAACTTTTTTTTTAAAAATGTAGAACCTCATGATCGGGCTGACAATGTGCACATTATGTGGGCTCTTTTCTCATGCATAGCCATAGCATTACAAACATACAACCCACTTTATAGTAGAGCTTCTCCTTTTCTTTTATAGAGATGATATAATTTACAACTCTTGATAATAAACACATCCATTGCCTGCTGCTATTGGGTTTGTTGAATTGTGGGGTTACTTGGGTGTGTTGGTTATCAAGAGTTGTGAATTGTGTCATCTCAAGAAAAGTTCTACTGTAAAGTGGATGGTACATTTGTCATGCTACCACTGTGCATGAGAAAAGAGCTATAGCATGACAAATGTATCGCCCACTTTACAGTAGGACTTTTTTAGAGATGACACAATTCACAACTCTTGAGAACAAACACACCAATTAGACCCGCAATTCAATAAACCCACACTACTACAAAAAGGGTTATCATAGACGGTTTGGAACTGTCATCACAGACGGTTTTCTGAACCACATGTATTTATGTGTTAGTGATAATCGAGGCTTATCATAGACAGTTTGTGAGCCGTCTGTGATAAAGACAACACAGATGATTTGTAACTAGAACCGTTTGTGAAGAAAACTATTACAAATGGCTCGAACCAAAAACCGTCTGTGATACTCACACATCACAGACGGTTCTAGTTACCAACCGTCTGTGATTAGCGAGTATCATAGACGGTTAGTATATGGAACGTCTGTGATAGTCCTTCATAGACGGTTTATAGCACAAACCGTCTGTGATAATTTATTCTATATCTATTTTTTCTGTTTTTTGGCTAGCCTCAAGAAACAATATTACCTATGCCCTTTGAAAACAAGTAAATACAGTGGCAAACACAACAACACATTTTATTTCTATTAAGATTATAATCCACCATTACAGCAACAAGATAACGAACCCAACACGGCAAGAATATATAAGAAGCAGAAATCCTAGCAGACAGTAGAAGCTGGATGCATTGGATGGCGGCCGGATATCACCAGCAATGGAGAAGTGGCAGTAGCGCCACCTTTGTGGTATGATAGTGAGACTGTACAAGACACTCTTATGACACGACAAGAGTGTGTTGTGCAGTCGATCGTGGTGTCACAACGGAGGCGCTAGCTCACGGCGGTAGTCGGCATCGTCGAGGAGCAAGCTGGAGGGCATCGGATGGTGGCCGGATATCACCGGCAATGGAGAGGCGGCGGTAGCGCCACCTTTGTGGCACGACGGTGAGACTACACAAGACATTCTTACGACACTTACAATAAGAGTGTGTTGTGCAGTCAACTATGGTGTCACAACAGAAAGCGCTAGCTCACAGTGATAATTGGCGTCATCGAGGGGAGGACGTAGGAAGCTAGTGGATGAACTCACGCGTGACTGTCAGTGGAAACATAGATGGGGAGTAATTAATAAGGGTCGAGCAGTGGGAGAAACTGGTGCCTTCCATTCGATGTGGAGAGAATGGACGGGTGAGATCGAAATCCTGGGGATACGCCACGGATCGGTGACGTGTCATTATCAGAGATGGTTTGTTATACGAACCGTCTGTGATAATGCACATATCAGAATCGGTTTGTTATACGAACCATTTGTGATATTAATATCAGTGACAGTTTGGTATACGAACCGTCTGTGATAACGCTTAAATATACGCGCCCTAATCCAGCTCTTCTAAACTGTCTTCTTCCTTATATTCTTCACCAGATTTCTCAATAATGACACCTAATATTCTTTTGATATCCTTCCTCTCATCTATCCATCATGAGTTGTTCGGCCGCAATCTTACACAAGCGGCCAACAATTTACGTCTGGAGCAGCTCCTCTGCTCATGCCTTGCTCTTCTTTCTCGACTCACTTCCATTCGTCAGCTGGACCTCATCATCCGCGTCGACGGAGGTGTCTTGTTGCCGCTCAGGAAAGAGAAATCGCCCCCAGCCTCGTTCTTTTCTGCAATGTACACAAAGCGGAAGAAGCTATTGCGGCAGTGGAGAGACACATGGATAACATTGCCGATCAAGCAGAAGCGGTCGATTATGAGGAAGCTTATCATGGCTTCCTCTTTGAGATTATGGGTCATGCTAATGATTTGCCCAGGCTAGAGGAGGAAGTGGAGAGGGCAAGGATAATCTTTACGGCATTCGAGAACTCAGCGGTTGATCCTCTAATTCCAAAAGTCGAAGAAGAAGCATATGAAACCCAAAAGACTAAAATATGCGAATCTCTTTTTTGGGACTTTTGTAATAAATTTGCCTTGAATTTGTCTCTCGTCTCAGTAGCTTCTGTAGTTCATACAACAAAGGACAAAACACAGACGGTTATAAATAAAAACATCTGTGATAGTTTCATAGACAGTTCTAATTAAAAACCATTTGTGATAATGCGTATGTCACATACGGCTTTTAAATCTAACCACCTGTAATAGTTTCAGAGATAGTTTTAGCCATAAACCGTCTGTAATAATCAAAGCACAAACAGCTCCACATAAACTATCTGTATAACTTGTTTTGTAGTAGTGCCAATAGCGGCAGGCTCGAGGACTGAGCTTAGCTCAGTTGGGTGCCGCTCCCATCCCACCCACATTTGAGCGTAGCTTGGTGCGCGTGCTCATCGAATGATCTCAGGGTACTATTTTTTTAGCAGTACCAGAGGGTACACACATATGCACATTTAGTGAGATAGTACGTACCCGTGCTCTAGAGGTCGAGCCTCTATTCAGATCCAAGCGTATATAGAAAACACGTACATGTGTGTATCTTGTGGAATGGATTCAGCGAGTGTGAATCCAGCGGTGTTGTATGGGATGCTCTAGCAAATAGTTATGCTAGAGCTCAGATGATTTATGATGCCCTTCACGTTCTTATTAAAATGAACAGCCTAAACATGCAAATCTTGGTGTCCAACTACGACAGTTTATTGTACATCCTAAGGATGACGGACATGGCATTGGAGCTTTATGAAGAAATGGAGTCATGTGGTATCTCTCCCAGTGAGTATTCATATACAATTCTCATCGATGGCCTCTGCAAGCAAGATAGAGTTGGAGAGGCTTTATCTTTCCTTCAGGAGGAAAGGGAAGGGGGAAGTTTAAACCCTTGGGGATGACCTTTAACATTCTTATGTCTGCATTGTGTAATTGGGGGTTTATTCAGGCTGCAAAGTCTTTTTTATGTCTGATGCTGAAGTACAGATTAAACCATGACAGGTATACGTATTCTACTCTTATACGTGGTCTATGTAAAGGAGGTTCCATGGATGAAGCATTGGATCTTTTTGAGAGAGTAACTGTAACGCCTCCGTTTCCAGGAGCGCGTACGGACACGGCATTCCGCAACTATTCACGCATGAACAGTTATGGAGTGTCGCGCAAGAGTATACCATTGCATGCTTACGACAAAAAATCCAGCATATATTTTACATATGAATTAACATCCAACTTTTGGCAGCGGGGCGTGCAAGCCCAAAGCATAATTACATTACAGAAGCTCCAAGATCCGCTTGAGCGCGGCCAAGACCTAAAGCCACGGGACCTCGTCGAAGAAGAAACCTTCCGGGACTTCCTCAACGGGGAGACAAACACCTTCGTCTTGATCCTCTAAAGAAGGGCAAAAGCAAGTCGTGAGCCAAACAACCGGCTCAGCAAGTCCCAAAGGGACCCTAACTTATTACATGCACGGAACATCAAAGGAAGGGGGATATACTTGGTTTATTAACTTTGAGTGGATGCAGTTTTATTTGCAAACATTTTGATAAGACGGACCCAAAACTACTTCTTAAGATCTCAGGGATTTTTCATGAAGATTTAATTAACCAACCTAAACAAGTTAAAGCATTTACAAAACTACTTAAGCTTCGCTGCTAGAATCACCTAAGTGACACAGCTCCAATAACCGGGAGCACGGCGTATTCGAATACCATTTATTTGACTCTGCAGAGTTTGCTCGGCTTTACCCACACGATCCCTTAACTCCCGCGACAGAGTTAAGGAAGCCAGGTCGTTTCACTGCTCGACTCTTTATATAGGCTCTACCCGGTAGAATTCACTCGGGTCTGGCACAATAAACTCTCGTCCACTTCGAGTGAACTCTACCGTTGTTAGGCACCCGCAGCACGGCTTACCTAACCTCGCTTTCTCAACACCAAGCCTACACCTGTAGAGTTTCAATTGAGCTGAGCAGCTACTAGACCAGTGTTGACAAGTCAACTCCTGTGGTTGAGCGATCACTATGTCATTTGCTCAGCGTAAGGGTCTAGTTCTATATTCTCACATGGTCCGCAACCTTACCAGGCCCGTGACCCAACCTAGGGTAAGCGGTGGGCGAAAGCCGTCTCGCGGTGCCCCACAACACCCTTACCCTAACTTCAATCCTAGGGTATGAGTTGGGCGAAGACTAACTCGCCAGCTCTTTCCCCAACCCTTACCCTACCTTGTGCACGCCGGCACTCTCCGCTCTAGGGCACGGTGTCCCATACCACCCTACCCTAGAGTCGGGTTTGCAAATTCTATTGGCCCGCAGCCACGACCTTATCAGTATAAGACTTTGCATGATAATAGTAACCTACAGTTATCTAGATTAACAGATAATTAATTCTAGGGTTTCAATGGCATGGCTACAAGTTTAACATGGCATTTGTCGGCGGTAGGTTTAACTATATAACATGTCATTCTAAACATTTTATTTCATTTTTGAACTAACATTTCAGAACTAGCTCAACGCAAATAGCATAATAACATAATTAAATAACATGGGTTGCAACATGATCAAAGGATTTGGGACTTGCCGGCAATTTGGACGAACTCGACTAGCTCGAACGTAGAAGCTCCTGGATCCTGCGACTGCACTTGAACTTCCGGGATCTCCGAACTAGCGCAAACACATAAAATAATTAAATCCAGCTTGAGACTAATCAAGCGAGGAAAAATAAACTAATTAAAAAGAAGTAAAATGTATAAATCCTTCAAATGGGAATTTTAGGAATTTATCTGGAATGAAATTGGGGAAGTGGAGGTCAAAAATGGGTCCAAGATATTATTTGGAGCAAGGTGGTGAAATTTGGGAATTTTTGGGATTTTCTGTGATTTTCTAGAATTTATTTGGATTATCTGGGATTTTAGAAATGATTAAATCTCTGGAAAAATGGTTTAAACAGTGATGGGCCGACCCGAGTTACAGTGCGGCTCGGCCGGGGAACGGCCCGCGCGGCCGGGCGGCCGGCGCAGCCCAAATGCGCATGCGCGCGCGGGGGAGCGGAGCAGGCCGAGAGGCCGTGACCCAACTCGCGCGCGGCCGGGAGCCCACGCGCGCGCGCGCCTTGCATCGACAGATGGCCGACACGCGGCGGCAGCGGACGAAGGGGATGTGGGGGAGGTGGGTGGACAGGATACGGCGCGAGGAAGATCGGACGGCGGGGAAGGGCTGCCATCCGATGGTTGGCTTTGGATGGCAAGAGAGGGGGAGGACGGCGGGGATACTGCCACGTCCCCGGGAGGAGGTCGTCTCCTACCTCCGGCTGTTGGCTCGGCCGGGAGGCAGAGACGTGAGCGCCTCCGCTCACCGGCGACGGCGATGGTCCCCGACGGCAACGAAGGATACCAATGGGTAGCTTGAGGAGTGGGGGTTCCATTTTGGGGCCTCGGGGCACGGGAGCATGGGTGGTGGTGGCCGGAGGCAGGAGAGAAGCTAGCGGCCTCCCCGGCGGCTCCCGGTCTCTCCGGCGACCCTTCGGCGAGGTGGGAGGCGATTTGAGTATCTCCGGGGCACAAGGAGTACGGTGGTGGAGTTGGCTCAAGCTGGGGAGCCCCGGTGATGGCTGGCCACGGGGAGGGCCTTACGGCCGGCGGTGGCTCACGGTGAGGGAGCTCCCCGGAAATGCTAACAGGGAGTGGGGCTCGGGGATGACTTCGTGGTGCCTTGAGGGTGCTAAGGCAGCAAGGAATCGAAGAATGCAAGGAATCGAAGAATGCAGGGATGGAAGAGGAGATCCGCTCACGGAGGTCGCCGGCGCAGGGGAGGGCCGCGACGGCGCTTGGAGCGGAGGGACTTCAATTGGCCGCTTCTGGAGACTCTGTGGAGTGGCAAAAAGCAAATGAAGGCGGTGGGGAAGCTTGGGAAGCAAAGGCTGCAAGGGGAGCGGCTTTTATGCCCGGGCGGAGGGAGGGGAAACCGTGCGGGCGAAGGCACGGGAGGGCGCGGGAGTCAACCGGAGTGGGCAGGGAGCTGACGGGCGTCGCCTCAGAGGGGAGAGAGCGGTGACGGGGCGCTGAACAGGATTAAAGGCGAGGGGACGGGAGAGGGGAGCGGGTGAGCGGTGGCAAGGCACGGGCGCGTCCGCGCGCGGGAGAGGGGAGGCGCGGGGACTGGCAGGTGGGGTCGGGCGCAGGCGGGCAGCGCCACGTGGCGCGGAAGCTCTGCCGGCTGACGTCGGGGCGCGGCGGAGGTGATCCGAAACCGGGGGCGCGGAGGGAGGATCCGAGGGAGGCGCAGGCGGTCTGGGCGCGGGCGCAGCGCACAGCGCTCCGCGCGTGCGCGAGGAGAAGGCGGGGAGGAGCCGGGGCGCCAGCGGGCAAGGGGGAGCGGAGGGAGGCGCTGGGCGAGGGAGAAGGCGGAAGGGGAAGGCGGCGCCAACAGAGGAGAGGGCGCGAGCGCCGTGGAGGGGAGGAGGCGGAAATGGGCAGGGCGCCAAAGGAGAAGGGGAGGCGCACGGCCAGAAAAAGAAAGCGGGTTCGGGGAGAACTTTCCCGAAAGGGAAAGTTTTCGAATTTCACTCAAAAATGCAGCAAAAAGCACAAAAAAAATTTTGGGGTTGAAATTTTGGGGTTTTTCAGTAACAAAAGAAGGAATGGAACTTGAGATTGTCACCTACAACAGACTTATCAATGGCTACCACTTGCTTGGTTTAAAAAGAGAAATTCCAAAAATAATCCAGATGATGAGATGCCAAGGCATTGAACTCGATCTTGTTACTTATACTATACTTATTGCTGGTCACTGTGAAAGTGGCAATGTTGAAGAAGGGACGAAGATAAGAAAGGACATCCTAGACCAAGGGTTGCAGTTGAATATTGTCACATACAGTGTCCTCCTGAATGCTCTCTTCAAAAAGGGTTTGTTCTATGAGGTTGAAAACCTACTTGGTGAGATATACAGTATCGGTCTAGATATGGATGTTGTTGCATATTCCATCCTCATCCACGGGTACTGCAAGCTAGGAGAAATTGAAAGGGTGCTTCAAGTATGCAATGTGATGTGCTGTTCTCAGAGGGTAACGCCAACATCACTAAACCATTTATCTTTTCTTCTAGGACTTTGCAAGAAAGGATTGCTAGTTGAGGCAAGGTGGTATTTGGAAAATGTTGCTGGCAAATATCAGCCAAGTGATGTAGTACTCTATAATATACTTATTGATGGTTATGCAAAGATCCGTGATATTGGTAGTGCTGTTCGTCTGTATGATCAGATTGATGTAGCTGGTATGTGCCCAACCATTGTCACATGTAATTCTCTTCTATATGGATATTGCAAAATTGGGGATCTACAAGTTGCGGAGAGCTATTTTAGGGCTATTCAGTTGAGTAGTCTGCGGCCAACAGCGGTAACACACACTACCTTGATGGATGCACTCTCTGAAGCTGGAAAAGTTAGTACTATTCTAAGTCTTTTTGATGAAATGGTTGAAACGGGGATCAAGCTAAATGCAATAACTTACAGTGTCGTTATTAAAGGACTTTGTAAGCAGGTCAGATTCCGTGATGCTATCAATGTTCTCCATGACATGCAAGGTGTTAATGCTGACGCAATAACTTACAATACGCTTATACAAGGTTTTTGTGAAGCACAGAACTTTAAGATGACTTTCCTCGTATATGAAAGTATGTTATACTGTGGTCTAGTGCCTACACCTGTTACTTATAACTTGCTTATTTATGTGTTGTGCTTGAAGGGAAAAGTTATTCAAGCAGAAATGTTTTTGGAATCCCTCAGAGAAAAGGGCGTTGAGTTGAGAAAATTTGCCTACACAACACTCATCAAGGCTCAGTGTGCAGAAGGAATGCCTTACAAGGCCATTTTATTAGTTGGTAAGCTTCTAGATGCAGGGTTTGAGGCTTCTATCAAAGACTTCAGTGCAGCAATCAATCGACTTTGCAAAAGGCAATTTGCCAAAGAAGCCTTTATGTTCATCCCAATTATGTTATCTGTCGGCATTTATCCAGATACTCAAGTTTATTATGTGCTGTGTAGAGCTCTGCAGAAAAGAAATGAACTTTTCTATCTACCCATATTGCAAACGCTTGCTGTCAAAACTGGTGTTGGTATTTAGTACCTTGAGCATGTGAGTGAGATTGCCTTTGTCACTGTTCTTTGTAGTGTATAACTGTATATTACCACTCAATGACTATTTTGTATTGTATTTTCTATTGTTGGTGTGCAGGTGTTAGAGGTGCTACGTGGTCAATCTTTGGGTAGATGAGGATTGAGGGCTACGTAGGCCACAGGGAACTACAGGATCAACTTCTGCCATAATGTTTTCTAATACTGAATTCTTGTCATCTCTTCTGAATTTGGAGTTATACTAGTATTTGCTATGTTTTGCTGGCTTGTAAAACAATTGAAACTTATTCGTAATATTTCTCATAGCATGCTCACATGTATATATGCAAAGCACACATTTAGAGAGAGAAATGCACAAAGCATCTGCACCTGCATGAAAGCAAATACTCAGTTGCCGTCTCCCAATCGACCAAACATGCCCATGAAATGACTTGTTTTATTCAAAAAGTTTAACTTGGCTTACTCATTCTTTAAACCTTTCATCAGGCAAGATGTGCAATCATGTAGGCATATGTTCAGTACAACAGTGATGTAGAGATGGCAAAAACACTGAATTGCCTATCTTTAGGTAGGTCAAAGAACCCCATTCCTCCTCAACCGAGTTTAATGTTTGTTACTTCGTAGGAGTGCTTATATTTCTTCGAAGATGAATATTTGCGTTATATTTATTGTCTACCTTGCTATAAAGGACATTAGTTGGTCATCTTTTAGATGTAAACACATGACTTGACATCTAAGATTTTACTACGCATTATTCAGGTCTTGTTGGCATCAATCAAGTTCCATGTATCCTTGCACGGTCACTACACAGAGAGTATGTACAGTCCTACCAAGGAACAGCAACTAAAAGAATGAGGAAAAGAATGTTACATGCCACTTCACGCCTTGTCATTTTGTTCTCACTCAGGATTCGGTAGTCGGAATCTGTCCACTTTCAATAAACAGTGTAGGAGTCCTAACATGCTTTCTGAAGTACGATTTGTTCTCTTATTCTTAGATCCATCAATGAGACAGCTAGGCAGGTGGCATTAAGGTGAGCCGTCACCGTCGGACATCCCTAGCTCGTCGGTGGGTGACTGGTGTAACGGAACAATACAGGAAAGGAGCGTGCATGTGCTAGTTGCAGAGTGGCCATGGGGCCAATGAAGTGTCACCGGAAGCTGACCGGAGGTGGATTTGTTAGCCGTTTCAATCTAACCCTTCATGCTGGTACAACACTGAGAATCGACTTACACATGCTGCAGGCCGCGGAATCTGTACTTCCAACGTGCAAACAAGATGCCACCGTGCCAGTGGAACATCGGCCGTGTAACAACAAAATTTTTTGTCATTCAATGGTCACTGTGCGAGCATCCTTACGGAAAACCAAGCTGATCCGAGGGAATCCATGAAGCATGGAAACCACATGCTTGTCGGATGGAAGAGGACAAGGCCGAGGCTAGCCCTCCCACCGGAAGCTGTCTGGGTCGGGTGGCCCAAGGATCTCTAGTCTAAGGCATACAACTCGTCTGTTCGGCTGTGGGATTTTGGCTTCTAGCTTTTGGCTAGTGGCTGTTTGTTTTCTGCTGAGATATTCAATTAAAGAAACATAAAGAAAAAGAAAAAACTGTTATATCTCTACAGCAAATGCAAAGGAAAAAGGAAAAGAAGAAAAAAGAAAAAGAAAAGAAAGCCACGTTAAAACTAAAGTGTTTAAAATGGCTTCAGTCTTCCGAAAACTGGAGCTAGAACCGAAAGTTGTTTGGAATGGTGTCCAACTCCCAAAGATCACTTCTAACAAGCTAGCATCCCCTGAAGATCTAGGGAGCATCTGGTGCATGACCGAAAGTCAAAACTTGAGGGATCTGTACATGGGTGCGTGCTGATCTATCATATAACTCTACTCACATCCCTATTATTTTTGTCCTTCATGTGCTCTGCCACTCTGGTCGTTTTCCATCATTTACTGACTGAGATTCCTGTGTTTCCCTCTTTATGTAGTTTGTCCAAATTGCATGCTTCGTTGTTAATGTTGTGCAATTATTTTTTTGTAATCAGATCATGATTATTGATCAGAGACAATAGCACTTTGTATTAAGACGTACATAATTAATGCTGTGCATTGTTAAACTGTACGTATAGGTCCAGTGAATAGACAACGGCTCATGCTTGCCATCACTCGTCACTGTCCTGAAGAGAGTTGAAATTTCCTTGGGCTGTGAGTAGTAATATACATTCTGTTTTTACCTGAGAAAATGTAAAACTTGGTCATCGTTGGTGTGAATCTTTATCAATGTGAAAGTTGATAATTCTCTTGATCTTTTTTTCCCCAGGAAAGAGCCAGCAGAATTGGGAAGCTTGATGTATGCAAAGCATAGCATGTACGGGCATAACACAGCGCCAAAATGTCCTGTTGATGCCCAACACGCTTACGGACGAAGTGCTAGTGGACGAAGCTTCCAAAGTTGATTTCTAACTGAAGACCGTGGCTAAAAAAAATGTTGACCAGCCTACCAGCCTGCCTCTCAATTGTTCGACTTACCATTCGAGTCAGTCGGCCGGTGTATGCTGAAGCACGTCTTAGTCAAGCTCATAGCAAGTTAAATTTGTCCTAAATTTAGTTTGCGGCGACCACGTTCGTGAGGATAGGATTCCATTTCCAAGTCAACTTACAGCATGGCCATATCCTTCAAGTCAACTTATGATGTCCAGTTTTCAGGAGCCAAGATGCATGCGGTACAGGCAGATCGATCGATGGCATCGTCGATCGGAGGCACGTTCTCTCTGATCTCCTCTGAGCGCAGCAGATGGGGCGAATTCTCCGCGTCCGCGGACAAGAATCAAGCAGAATCATGGGCGCCAGGTGCTGCGCCGGCATGACGATGCCCCGACCGCCGTGTACGCCTCAGGAAGGGACACAGGTTTTTGGATCATCATGCTAGCTGCTGCGCATTCTTTGCCTTCACCGATGGAGGCCTGAAGCATCGATGCGCAGATCGAAAGGAAGTGCCCCGTGCCTCATAAATCCGGCTGGGCATCTGTAGACACAAGAAATGATGTGCATCGAGCGTTATATACATGCACTGTATGATGATACCGACATAGGTATTGACGAGTTTCATACACCGACCAACTCCTATGGGCACTTCAACAATTCCCGTGTGGCATGTTCTGGGCACACGTGAAATTGTGAACATAATGTAGACGCCAACGCATAGTCCACTTCTGGACCATCTTAGACTTAACGTCGAGCTCTCCATCCGTCACGATTACTATTTCTGTTCAATATTTAAATGTGCCATTCTCTTCTTTATCTTAGCTTTTTTTAAAAAAAATAGTAGGAAAGCATCTCCTTGTAATCTTTACCTTCGTGTTGGTTCTGATCTTACTCCAGTGGTGGACACATAATTTTTATAATGAATATTTAGAGTTGATGAATAAAATATAAAAACTCATAATAGTTAAAAAAAAGTATAAAGTGTTTCGTGCTAGATATAACATCTGTAAATAATTAAAAATAATTTAGAGAAATTATAAAATAACTTAAGATAAACCTATATTGATGCAGCCTGATGTGAATGGCCTGCATGCACAAGTGCACAATAACGTGCAGTCGCTGCCTAGTGCCTCGTCGACCTAGTCGCCACCACCACACACTCCCTCCTCGGCTCTTAGGTGACAACTGTCGTCCGTTTACTCCTTGCAGATGTATCGATGATTGTCGTGGCTATGCTCCTTGCCACCGAGGCCAAGCCAGAGACCAAAATTGCTCTCAGCCCCTCACCAAGTCGCTTGGTGATCAATTGCCTCTTAATCTCGTACACCAATGCCACCTAGTTTGGCAATTTTTGTCTGGATTAGTGGAGCTTGAGAGAGACACAAAGAGAGGGGGAGGGAGGGGATAGATTAAGGTTTGAGGGGTCTATAGATGAGCCAATGGGCTAGTTTGATGAGGGGGTGGATGGATTATTAAGCCGCACTATTTTGGGTGAATTGGAGGAGGGGTGTGGGAGTATGTTAAAATCAATCGTGGGAGGGAAGGTGTAGGAGCGTGTTGAAATCAATTGGCGGTATATATATGAAAATTTTGTTTAATTAGCAAATATATGTATAATATACTTACTAAATATTGGGTATTACACAAAAAAAATTTCGGATATTCAGCTGAATACCATTGAATTACGTTAGGTCCGCCCATATCCTACGTTGAGTTTCCATTGTCATTAGTTCCTACAGTAACATGATAAGCAACCCTAATTCCTCCGACAGTGCCCGTTAAACCCTAACTTTTGAGCCAACAAGTGTAGGTTCGAATCAAGCTTTTGCAATGAAGTTCTCTCCCTGATTTTACCTGCCTAGTAGGGTCTCCTAACTCGAGATCTGTTGGCTTGATTGCATTCCAGAATCCGATGTCAGTGGCTGGCTGGCTGGCTCGTCATGCACAATGCACTCCAATCCAACCCTTGCCTATCCATCCATCCATCTAGGCACCACCATGCGTTGGCATGTTGTGCGCGTGTTGAGTGAATATGTAGGATCAAACATGGCGAGTCAGGGGAGATGAATGAGTTCTTAAAATCTTCTCCCTGATATTAGTAACATAATGTAGCAGAAGAACACAAGCCCATAAATTTTACCAAAGCCAAGAGCAAAAGAACACAAAGTCACCCGAGACAATTAGTTTCACCAGTCTGACCGTCAGCTAGAGGGTAGTCTGACCGTTTAGCCGGTCGGACCGGATCCAAGGTGGTCTGATCGCTCCACGAATAGAGGCAAAATAATCTACTTAGAAATGAGAAAACTCAGTAACCCACACATAAATGGATTTTACATTCACACACTTACATATTTTTCAAAACGCGACTTCCATGTGGCTCCAATAGCCTGATAAGACGCTGCATCCTCCAAGACATGACATAAAATGTGATTTTGCAAATCGCCTCTCCACCTGGTATCAGACAATTTCTTCAATTGCCCCCCACTGACCTTCACGATGCTTCTCCTCGAAACAACTACTATAACGAAATCCGTGATACCCAATGATTTACCATCAAGATTGTACACCTTCTCTCAAGGACCATTATCACTTGAAATGCCTACGTCTAATAACACACCATATGTATGCACTTGCCTTATCACGATTTTTGTCTTTCTCCTGTACTTTTTCAGTCGAGATGATACTCCACCCAGACTTACGCGACCCTCCATGACCTCAGGGCACCTCCCCTAGCCTTGGTTTTGCTGTTGACTGCAACTATCACTGAGCGCCTTGGACATCAAAGAACAAACAACCATCTGGAGCATAGGTGATATACACTTAACTCTCATCAATAAAATTGATGCAAACATGTACCACTTGACACCCATGTCAAGGTTCTCACAATGCATGGACTCCCGTCATGACTAACACTATATGGACTCCTGCCATAACTAATACAACCGAAAACTAACTCAACTCACTCAATTCACCAGAGGCTAGTTAGACCACTAAATAATAGATGGTCTAACCGTTGAGGGCCTGTTTGGAACAGAGGAATTTCACAGGAATTTTGCAGGAATTTTGCAGGAAACAGTTCAATTCCCGCAGGAATCGGGAAAAATTCCCGCATTCCAAACAGGGCCTGAGAATTGACTTAAAACCTTTCGGTAATAGGAAATCGGTCTAACTACGACAACCATGACGGTCAAACTGTTCACCGACCTCCGGTCAGAACGCCATTACATGGTCGGTCATACCGCTTTCAAAAACCCCGCACAACATAACGAGAACCTCTCTGAAATAAATGTACCATCAACTAAAAATTGGCCACATCACATTTCCGGTCCAGCCGCTTTCATGGCCGGTCACACCATACACCATTCAGACCACCGTTACATGGCCGGTTAGACCGCACACGCATAGCGATCGAACTGACATTGCTGGCCAATCAGATCATTATCCACCCGATAGCAAAAATCAGAAAACAAATGATATAAAGTCAAACTCAAATTTTAAAATACAAATAAAATCAAATACTCATCACACACAACATGTGTGACATCCACGTAGTCTCACAGAATCGAAGCCCTCGGCAGGCTCAGCGAAGTCGATCAAGCAGGGAGGAAGGGATAAGCTCAGATCAGCTTCGAGCTTCCGCTCCTGTCTGAAATGATGCGCACGGTGATCAGGGCAGGCAGGCAGCGGTGGACGCCTCGCTTTCTGTCGCTCGCCTGCCGGGGCCGCGCGCGCCTGTTCCTGGAACACCCGTCGCTGTCGCACCGGCTCGGCTCGGCTGCAGTGCAGGGCCTCCTTATCTGCTCTGTCTCGCACATTGCCCTGCTGTGCACTCGAGTGGCACGACGCGTCATTGTCAGTTGCTGTCGTTGCTGCCGCTGCCTTCATTCGTTGGTTTGCTGGGAGTAGCAGCTGCTGATACCTTCTCCTCTTACATCCTCGTCGATCTACATGCAGAAGCAGTGATCACTAGTAGTGAATGGAACGAGCAAGGTGCTCGCGAGGGTAATTAAGCAGCATGAGTTAAGAGGTGGTATGATGTGGTCATTGGACGTTAATTGTTAATAATTCTAGTGGGTGAGTTGTTGACGTGCGTTCTTTTGTGAAATTCCTTTTTGAGAGATTGTTCGGAACGCATGAGTTCCATGGGAAGCATGGCAGTTTCGTCGTAAATTCCTATCGGGATTTTGGTTAGCATAGCCAGCGAGACAGTGACTGATAGGCGTACTTACATGTTTTGAGTGGATTTCGAAGAACCCACGGTTGGTAAAAATTTTACAGCAACACGCACAATTCACTCACTTTTTTAATGTAAAAGCTAGACGCACATAATTGATAATTCACATATACTATATATATATTCTTTGCACATGGTAATATCTAATTAGAGGCTTAACAACCTCTAGAACGAAGACACATGCTGTCCTAGAGGATGCGTTCTACCCTCTCTAAAGGGTACTGTTCATTGAACGGTACCCTAACCCTAAATGAGCACGCATCAAACAAAACTCAAACACAGACAGATAGCGTAACGATGACGCGCTTTGGCCAACCGAGCACGGCTCAGTTCTCACAATTCGTCCACTTACCGGAACCTAATGGAGCTTACGCATGAGCCGCGTAATTTTTGCAGATGCAGAGATAGGAGAAGCCAACGTGCCGAGTGCAACAGCTCATCCGGAGGCTCACGCTGTCGTGGACCGAACGCACAAGTCAGGCCACTCTGTGAGTGAAACGCTCCACGGAGGGATCCACGTGGCGGCGCCCGGCTGGCCAGGCCCGCCCGAAGCCACCAACTAACCCGAGGGGGACAAGGTCGCTGTTTGACTCCATTATTGCATGGGAGAGAAATTGCAGACGGGAAACGGAGCGTGATTCTGCACTGACCATCACCGAACCGGATAAACATTAGGAGGCGCACGATTGTCTCGGTCGCGCGTCACTCCACCGCGCGCGCGCCTCGTGTTCTCCGTTGTCGCGTACGTGTGGCCGAGCGAGCGTCGCGACCCCTTTAATTGGCGCTTTGGGCGAATGGCGCCCAACTAATCGTGCCGTCCTGATGCGGTTTTGGTCTCGCCTATTTCGGTTTAAGTTTCTCATTTTTTTTGATTTTTTGGTTTTTAAACTTTTTTACCAATTCTTTTTCTCATATTTATTTGTATTGTCCGTAATATGCTATCTTGTTTTTTTATTTTAAATTTTTCTTAAATTTAGTTACGCCAAATAAATCATCATCAATTACAGTATAATTTTAACTAGTTACAATGCGATTTTAGTTATAAACTAGATTATTTCAGTCCAACCAAACGGTTTTATGTGTGGAGCACTCGTTTTTTTCCGGGCAGGTTCGTGATGGAACTTGCGTGGTTTAGTTGCATCCGTCTCCAAAGACAGCTACTCCCTCATCCGTTCCTAAACAGGTCAAGGTCTTAGTATGGACAAGAGAGTGTTGTTTTGACGCTACGAAATCTGAAACTGATGGGTTCTGTAGTAACTCGATGCTGGTCTTCACATAATCACATCGAGGAATTGATAAATTAAGCATAGTGGTTTGGCACACCAACGCATGTTCAAAGGGCAAAAGAGTCGACTCATCAGTTAACTTGCTTTCTTGGACATCTTTTCATCCGTTAAGTAACTGTTGTTGACAAATGGTGTCGGAGGGAAATGTCACTTTCCAACCTATCCGATATCATGATGGCTCAAAAGTGAGCTAGATTTTTGTAGTGGCACTTTTCAAAGTAATATCATTCTAGTGTGGCACATCACCAATTTTACGGTTAGACTATCTGATTTTTTTAAATAATCTAGTTTTTATTTCGAATTACATCACTAATATACTCATGTTTTTTTTTATTTTATAGAAACGACCATCTGTCGCCATACGGTTGGGCGATATAGACAAGTTGCGCAACCATTAGGCGACACCTGGCCAAGTCGCCTAACGGTTGGGCGACTTGCCCATGTCGCCCAACCGTGCGACAACTAGTGCCTTGTCGCTCAATTTGGTTGAGCGACTTAGCCCTAGTCGCTCGACGGCTAGACAATTAAAATGATAATTATTTTATTTTATTAAGCCGATGGAAATAATTGTGATGTAGTAAATGGCAATTTTTGTAGGTAATACATTTAGCAAATCTTGTTTATAGGTTGCTATTTTTTGTAATAAAAGAGCAGACAATGTCAGTTGGTCCGATTGTGATTTTCGTAGATTCCAAATGGTACGAAATCTGTTAGACTCGCAATAACATTTTTTTGATCGTCGTATGTTGTTGTAGTGCGATAAATTTCTGAAGAATTTTATGAATACGTTTGAGTTAGCAATGATTCGTAAGTAGGAAGGTAAGTGATACTGCAATGCAATAGGGAATTCATACATGGAGGAGACCTTCAGATAAATGATGTAAGGAAAACAACACGACTGTTGACCCGACAAGGGGGTTACATGACACGCAGGCTAATGAACTAAGGATGGTACACCCATGTCTTTAAGGAATTAGAAATAATGGGACATATGGATGAAGAGGGTCGAACTACTACGTACAACGTGGCCATTTGCTTTTGCGGCCTAGCTCAGCATTGTAGTTCTCGCTGTCGGCTCTAGCCTTGGCTACCAGTTCACGTCTTCTTTCATGTTCCTCACAAGCCTCCCGCTCCCTGCACCTGCACGCCTCTAGTGAGCTTGCGTCTCCCGCCGGATACGCTTGCTTCGATCTTCGCTGCAGCGCCGCTCCTCCATCCTCTCACGTGCCATCTGGGTGTCCCACTCCTCGCAGTCCATAGTCCACTGGTCATGCGAGTAGATCTCCTGGTTGATCCATTTGCGATAGGCGCATAGTGGATCCAGAGACTACTGAAAGAGGGGCGAGCTTATTAGTGCTTGCCATACAAGAGAATTGGTAGAAGAATGTATTGTAACTAACTCCGGTCGGGATAGTCCTAGGCGTAGTTACCGCAACCCCAGTAATGCATGCCCAAACTCAACTGCTCCTTGAACTTGAAGAACTTGCATACGTCCCTGTACCAGCAGAGGGGGCATCTCCCTCACGGGCAAGCCTTGCGGCGAATGCTCAGTGGGAACGTTGAGGGACGAGTTGGGGTTGGAGGTACAGATTGGGGTTGGAGGTACGAAGGGCTTCACTTCGGGGGTTGGAGGTGCGGGGGGCTTTGCTTCGTGGAGGTGGCCTCTTAGCATGCTCCGCTTGTTTGTCCCAGGCTGCAGCAGCCCTTACGAGTCCGGTGATCTTCTCCCATTGCTTCTCCATTCTAGCGATGTAGTGTTGCAGTCGTGATGCAGGAAAATACGCTGTGGAAGGGGTAGTACTTACAGCCTAACAAGACAGGACATACGCTTGACAAGTCCAATTCGGTTTGGGCAAAGCGCCTGCGAGGCAGCGACACACTGGACGATTCGTGGACCAGTGTAGCATCACATCGCTACTTAAAGCTACCCTATTTGGTCTTATCACTATGTAATGTTGTCTCGTTTGATCTTATCACTACGCAAGACTGTCTCATTTGGTCTTGTCACTATGCAAGGCTATCTCATCTGGTCTTGTCACTGTACAAGGCTGCACTTCATGGATTGACACTATAAATAAAGTTACAATATGATTGCATTTGTAATCTTAATACCAGTACACACAACAACCACAAGGTGCATGGCAGTTCATGTCGGTGTTCCTACTCATCGGCAGGCGCCTTGCAATGTCTCGCATGTGGCCTTCCTGGCCATAGCGGGTACAATGTCTACTCGCCGATCCAGCTTCCCCTTCGTCCATATTGTTTCTAATACAACGACTCTGCTGACGGCCATTCCCACCTTTCAATAGGTCAAGATCTGGAATCTAAGCCCTCTGTGCAATATTCGATGTGACAAACTTGCCCATAACCCTAAAGTCTCTTAGCTCATTGCACTATACCTGCAGCACTCTCTCCTTCATGAAGAACTCCGATATGAAGTTCAATGGGTCCATGTTGATAGTCCCACATGCGACGAGGACATGAGAGCATGGTTTGTGAAGGAGCTTTGACATATTGCATGTGTAGCTAGGTTTATTCACATGATCTCCAATGCACACCTCGTGGGTAACAAGAGAGTAAGCATTCTCAAATCTGGCTGTCCTGAGGGAGCACGTCAAAACGATGCTCCGTATTACCCATCACATAGATCGTGTACGACTAACCTTTCTCATTCTTGGCCTACATGTATGCTGTGATCTTTGAAAGTACGGTGTATGTGGGTTGACTGCATGAAGTACTGCATTTGCATACCTTTCCCTAAAATATCCGATTGTACCTTGCAGAATGCATTCGACGATGGCGACGAGGGGCTGAGAATGGACACCCATAAGAACCCAGTTGTACACCTCTATAAGGTTAGTGGTCATTATGCCATACCTCGCACCATCCGTGTCGTGCAACAAGGACCACTTATCCAATGGTCCAGCCTCAATCCAATGGAAGAAGCACTTGATATTCTTCAAGATCCTCCGCGTCACACTGGGTGGATCAAAGTCCGGCAATGGTGTGAGGCGTTTGGGTTACGCTGCCCTAGGAATGGCCGGCCGCTTGATGAACTGCATGTTGCGCGCCTAAGCTACTCCCACCTCGGACCTCATGTGACTTCCTTCAGACATGGTTGCACGATTACCATGCACTCATAACCACATCGTCGATAGCCATCCACAAAGCCCTTCCACGCAACTGTGTGCATCAGTCTCCTCAACTCCCACTGAATGTTCGCGGCAGACCGACTCCAAAGCCCATGTAGGACGGCACTGCACACCTTAGGGTTCAAGGAGAAGCTGTGTGTGTGCCAGTACAAGACATCTCCGATTCGAGCATTCTCCACGTCCGGGAGTACCATACTGACTTGCGAAAAACTGCTCAAGTCCACACTATATGGACCTTCACGAATGGTACCAACATCGTAATACACTTTCAATGTTGTGGGTTCCAACATGACTGATTTCTCACTATAAATATTACCATTTGGCAACATGCATTCACTAAATACGTGCTAAATAAATACATAGCTACATGTTGGCTACATTCGGATGAGAACAAGAACGGATGAGGCTATCACCTTCACGCAAAGATATTTTTTCTTATCAACGAGCTTCCTTTGTCTTCCTCTTTAACCTCACGAACTCCTCTCCTCTCCTTCACTCCCTCTCCCGAGCTCATCTACTTCTCCCTATCTCCTTCTCTCCTTTTAAGCTTCTTTGCTTCTCCTCCTCTCGCAACCTTCTCCCCCTCTTCACTTCCCCTCTCCTTCTCTCCCTCTTTTTTTCTCCTCTCTCTAGCTCCTCTCGTTCTTCTTGCGAGAGAAATGATGAGAGAGCCCATGAGCGGGTCAGGTCAATGAAAAAAGGATGAGCTAACAACAAGTAGTCGCTCCACCGTTGGGCGACTTACCCATGTCGCCCAATGGTTGGGCGACTAGAGGCACTAGTCACCGCACAATTGAGAGACATGGGCAAGTCACGCAACCATTGGGCGACTTAGCCACGGGTCGCCCAATGGTTGGGCGACTTACCCAGGTCGCCCAACCGTATAGTGATAGATGGCCATTTCTGCAAAATAAAAAATGCGGGCATATTAGTGTAATTCAAAATAAAAATAGATTATCTCAAAAAATTCTAGACTATCTGTCTTATTGTTCTTATGCATATTCACCGAAACTTGTCATGTTGTATTTTGTGCTCCAAATCTAGTTAGATCTGATCACTGCTGATCTTTTTGACCACTTGAAGAATTCGATCTGGAAGAAATACAAACTGATTGGAGGTTATGATTGGGATCACCTTCGAGT
The DNA here is from genome assembly GCA_017311315.1 of Dendrocalamus latiflorus. Lineage (NCBI taxonomy): Eukaryota > Viridiplantae > Streptophyta > Magnoliopsida > Poales > Poaceae > Dendrocalamus > Dendrocalamus latiflorus. The sequence goes on along the minus strand of CM029678.1, from coordinate 5,570,321 downwards.
CCGTAATGAATTTTGTGTCAACTGGAGTCAGACGTAACTACTCGAGGTGTCTTCTGACTACAGCTCTACACTATTATCTTCTGAGACTCTTTGAGTGGGGTGTTGTTCCTATCTCAAATAAGGTTACTATTTTAGTTTCCGATAGGTCTCTGTTTTGTTGACGACTCGGAGCATGTTCCTTTCTTTGTTAGGGACTCTGATCTCTAATCTATATATGTACCAGTATAGTCACACAGTTAAAACATGCCAGAGTTTCCTGTGGTTGTAACTTCTACTCATATAGTGATTTCACTGATTGTGCGTTTGTGATTTTTCACCCGAAAGGGCTTTCCACGTTAAATCTTTGTCCCGTGTTCTTGATTGTTCTTCATTGTTTCATGCTTTGTTTTGTCGATTTCGTAATAAGTGGTATCTGATCTTAACAAGCAATATCAGAGCCTAACAAGTGGTATCAGAGTCATGTCCCTTGCCCAGATCAATCTAGGGCACTCTCGACATAATGAAAATGAAGTATGATCTTCCACTACTTGACCGAGACAAGATTTTTCCTGTGGCGGATCAAGATGCGAGCTATTCTAGCACAACTTTATTTGGATGATGCGTTACTGGGAATCAATAATATACATATTGCATGGTTTGCCAATGAGAAGCAAAGAAGAGATCATAAGGCTCTCTCTCATATTTATCTTCATCTATCTAACAATATTCTCTAGGAGATCACAAAGGAGACCACCACTGCTACGTTATGGCAAAAGCTGGAATAAATCTGTATGATCAAGGATTTGACCAGCAAGATGTTTGTGAAGCAGAAGCTGTTCTCGCTTAGATTGGCAGAAGGCAGATCTGTGTTGAACCACTTGACCGCCTTTAAAGATATTATCATCGATCTTGAAGCAATGGAGGTCAAATACGACGATGAAGATTTAGGTCTTATTCCACTCTGCTCATTGTCCGATTCATTCTCTATGTTTAGAGACACAATTTTTTATTGTCAGGACACTCTCACCCTCAAGGAAGTTTATGATGCTTTCCACACAAAGGAGAAGCTGAAAACCATGATGTCGAGCAAAAGCTCGAGTTCACATGCAGAAGATTTGTCTGTTCGTGGAAGAAAAATTGAGAGATCTCTGAACAGGGATTTTAGAAGCAAGAGCAAATTTCGAGGCCATTCTAAGTCAAAAACAAGAAGTCATACCGTTATTACAAGAAATGTAACCTCGATATATTCAAGTGCTAGAAACTCCAGAATAAGGAGAAAAGGAACAACAGTTCTAAGAAAGATAAAAAAATATGAAGAAGTCAAAACTACCTTTGCCAGTGATTCGAAAATTGGCAATAAGTGGATTCCTGATTCAGCCTACACTTTCCATATGAGTCCGAATCATGATTGGTTCGTTAATTATGAAGCGACCCTAAGTGAATCAGTGTTGATGGGACATAATACTCCATGCAAGACTGCAGGCATTGGTTATATCTAGATCAAGATGTTTAATGGCACCATTAGAACTTTGTCAGAAGGCTGACATATTCCAAGCTTGAAAAGGAGCCTTATCTCATTAAGTACTAATGATGCCAGAGGGTATAAGTTTTTAGGTGAAGGTGAAGTTTTTAGGTGAAGATGAAGTTGTGAAGGTCTCCAAAGGCGCTCTTGTTGTCATGAAAGATGATATAAAAGTAGCAAATTTATATCATCTTCAAGACACAACTTTGATCGAAACCGTTGTTGTGTATTTGACCAAATTGTACGATACCGGTCAGATTAATCTATGGCACATGCTTCTAGGACACATGAGTGAAGCTGGCATGAAGGAGCTGTGCAAAACAAGTTTAGTTGATGGTGAAGACATCAACCTGTTGAAGTTCTGTAAATAAAGTGTCTTTGGCAAGCAGAAAAGGGTAAATTTCAACACTGCTACCAATTCTTCTAAATGCATACTGGATTATGTTCACTTTGATTTGTGAGGAGCATCCCGCATTCCATCCTTTGGAGGTTCAAGCTACACGCTGATAATCATTGATAACTACTCAAGAAGAGTTTGGACATACTTTATCAAGCATAACTCAGATATGTTCACAACGTTCAAAGAGTAGAGGATTATGATAGAGAAAGAGACCAACAAGCATGTCAAAAAACTGAATAGATAATGGCTTGGAGTTTTGCTTGGGAGAATTTGAAGCACTATGCCGATCGAAAGGCATCATCAGGCACTATACTGTTCTAGGTGCACTATAATAGAATGGTGTGGCCAAGCACATGAATAGAACTATCATGGAAAAGGTGCATTTTATGCTATCGACATTAGTTCTGTCAAGCAGTTTTTGGGCTGAAGCCACTTCCACTTTATGTTATTTGATCAATCGATCATCAATCACTACCATAGACAGAAAAACTCCAATTGAGAAGTGGTCAAGTTTTTCCACCGACTACTTGAATTTGAGGATTTTTTGGCTATCCTACTTATGCCCATGTTAAGAATAGGAAATTAGAGCCAAAATGTATTAAGTGCATCTTCCTAGGCTATAAATCTGGTGTGAAAGGTTACCAACTAGAAAGGTGGTCCTGAGCAAAAGTGTTACATTTGATGAGTCCGCTCTGATGAAAGACAATATGACCAATGCTGCTCCCGAGGAGCAGTAGAAGACCAGCGTACATGTAGAGAATGTTATTGATTTTGAATTTTCACCAGCTGTCGACAAAGAAAATTCACAGGAAGTCCTTGTTCAAGCTCCAACCAGTAGTCACCCAACAAGAATAGGTTGGAACCAACAATCCATTGCAGCTGATCAGGTAAAGAGGACTATTCAGTCTCTGAGGAGGTTAATTGAAGAAGCCAATGTTGTGCCTTATTGCTTAAATGTGGCAGAAGACATTGAAGGGACTGCTGAGTCTTCAACCTATTTAGAAACCATCTGTTTTGATGAGTCGGAGAGGTGGATAGAAGCCATGCACAAGGAGATGAAACCTATAGAGAAGAACTCCACTTGTGAGCTGGTAGAGCTCTTAATTGAAAAGAAACCCACACATTGCAAGTGAATTTACAAGAAGGCACATGTAACATCCCGAATTTCGGATGTTTGAAATTTTGAGCAATTCAAAATTTTTATTTTGAACTTACTGACATTCGAATTTTGGTTCCACAATTTATCTGAGTTTCCTGAGTTTTGTGCCCTACAAATTAATGATAAAGAGAACTCCTAAATATAAATAATAACGTTATAGATTATAAAAATAAAAAGATGTCGTTGCAGAGCATGAATTTAAAATTACCAAAATCTTAAGCTTGAATTTAAGACAAAAGAATATTAGAATGTGTCTCCAAATGATTAGACCAATAATAATAAAATAAAAAATAAGCTAAAATGGGGTTTAACCTCGGATAACTTAAGTTCGATTAAATTCATTACGTCAAAGCCAAACTTAAAGACTAGAGGAAAGAAAATAGCTGGAAATAATACCCAAGTACAGACAATAGTAAAGTCAATAAAAGATATGGGAATAATCTAATACAATGAATTGAAAATTCTAAACTAATTCTATGTAGCACTTAAATCCAAACTAAAATTTAAAAATGTAAACCCGACCCGAGGATCAAAATAATTTTAAAATAAAATCAGATCAATATTTAAATCACCGTTCAAATGATTTAAGTTGAGCCTTGATTTCACATTAAAATCTAAATTTAGATATTGAATTTAGCAAAACTCCAAACTTTAGATTGATGGGCATTTCTCCTCCCTTTCCCTCTATGCCATGTGGGTCAGCCATTTTCTATTTTCCCTTCCCTCTCTTTTCCCCTTCCTTCTTCCACTGCCGAATGGGCCTGACCCCTGCCGCTCCCTTCTTTCTTTTCTTGCCCCCATTTTCCTCCTCTGGCTGTGTTAACTCCACGTCGCTCTCCCCTGTGCGCCGTCGCCCCCTGCGTCACCGCACGTCGCTGCCCTCGTGGAGCTCGCGTCACGCCCGGTCGCCATCACCGCACGGCGCCCACGTCTCGCGCGCGTCGCCGTCCACTGGCGCCACACCGCCGCGCCACCACGCCGCTGTCACTACGCCCCGCCTGCACGCCGCGCAAATCCCGGGTGCGCCCACGCGCGCTGTGCGGCTCGCGTCACCCTGCCTCACCGAACCATGCCGCTCCCTGTTCTCCCGTCAACGGCGACATGGCCTCCGCAGTAACACCCTCCCCACGGCTATAAGTAGCGTGACCTCGTCTCTGCCTCCCCGCACCCTCCCATCACCTCTTCTTCCCCATCGCCCGTGTGTGCTCCCACGCCGCCACCGCCGCTCTCGGCCACTCCGGTGACGGTTTCCACGGGCCGACCGCGTCACAACGCGCCTCCCCTTCCTAGGAACCTCCACCGCCTGCCGATTGGATTCCTTCGAAGCCAGCTCACCGCACGGCCGGTTTTTCCCACCGCCGGCCGAGCGTGCCTCCACCGCCGCCATCCCGTACACAGTCGAGCTTCCCCCGATTCCTCGCGGTGGGAGCGACTCCTCGGCGCCCTAGACCTCCGCCGACCATCGCCGGAGCTCCTCCCCCACCCCAGCTAGCCGGCGCCGTGCACATGCCCGCGCCGCCATGGAGCTCCGCCGCCAGCTCGCCTTGGCCTCCCTCCGGTCGCCTCGCCTACTCAAGTAAGTCCCGGGCACTTCACTGGAGCTCATGCGCGCACCGTTCTTTCCCCTTTCTCTCCCGGCCGCTGGCGCCTCACTTCCACCTCACCGCCGGCCGCCTAGGGCCGCCGCCCACCCGCCTTGGCGCCACCCCGGCCGAAGCCCTGCCACCGAGAGCCTTCTCGTCGATGGGGCTTTCCATTTTGCTGGTCACCTTGCCTCCCCGGCCGCTCGCCGCCGGCGACGCCGCCACCCATCCGTAGCGTCTCCCTCCCCTGTGCGGTCTCTGCTGTGTTCCAGTTCCCAGCCGATGGCAGCGTCTCTCCCTCTCTCTCGCATGACAGGTGGGCCCCCCCTGGAAGCTTGATCCGAACTCATGTGCATGAAGGTATCTTTCCACTCTACCTCTATGATCCTAAAATTTCTATCTAAGATTTTCTTATTTGAAGCTAATGAAATATAATTTGTAAATAAAGAGGGAAATAAGGAATTAATTGTAAGATTATAATAGAGGCTTTTGTAATTCAAAACTTATCTTAAGTAAACTTCATGACAAACGAAATAAAAATAATAATCTTCATATGGAACAACTTAAAAGGATTCTCTTTATTCATCAAAAGAGCTAGAGACTTAACCCCAATAACTAAAAATGCATGTTTGAAGCCTTATAAAGATAATCCTAATAATTTCAGATATTACTCTGGAAACTCGAATAATACCTAGGAGCTTGAGTGGTTCGAAAGATATGTTCCATATCTCGACCTAAATCTATTAGTACAAACTATGTGAATTAATTTAGCAAGTCCGAGTCGCAGAAAATATTAATTATAAATTGCTTAATCTCTAATATTAGGAAAACTACCATTTCAAAAGTGCCTAAACTAACCATAATAAAGACTTCCACATTTAACTTAAAAATGCTAAGGTATAAAATAACAACTGGACTAAGATGGCCAACCCCATCATTTACTTAAGTCGTTAACATAATGATTTATTAAGTTGGTTACTGCAATCTCAGATAAGTAATTATCACATATGAAAAGTTAAGGTGTCCTTGTTATTTAGTCCCAAAGCTAATTAGTGATTTTACAGGTATTAATAAAAGATGACTTTGGTTAATTAGCCAAAAATTCATAAAAGATATTAGATATCATGTTTTAAAAATAATAATAATGTCAAGCATGATTGAGTATAACAAGCTACGACCCGTATAAATAAATTCTAATTCAAATTAAACTAAGCCTAATAATAACTAAGGATACATAAAATGTTGAGCCATAAAATGCTATAACATCGGGCTCTAATATTTGGCAAACCCAAAAATTATATACACCACTATAACAAGTGCCTTGAAGATTAACGATCAACCAAAAACAAAGCTCATCTAAAGCTCGTACACCGCATCATAGGTCTAACCTAGCTCATGGAACTTCCTTGATAAATGAAAATAAATTAAAAGAAAGTCATCAAGCAAAAGATCAAGCCTCGTTTTTTTCCCAATCGGCTATGTTTGGCCACCTTCTTATCTCAAAGTGGATAATTCCTACAGATACTTATTCACCTCCGATCCCTCTTCATCCAAATTTTCCCTCACGGTAAAGTTACATAGATAATTCATTCTCTTGCCCAATTCATCTACCGCTGTGTTCACGACACACTAATCGAAGTTTTCTTTCTATACTCAAATCGTAGTAAATGTATAGTTTAAATTAAATCGGGCATTTGAAGTGTTTGGATTTATTTGGATTTTTTTTGAGTTATTTGCTTTTATTTGAATTCAGTTGCTTAGCACGTAATTAGAAATTTGAGACCGGAAGAGTCAAGGATCAAGCGAGGCCGAGATCGAAGTGGAGATAAGGACTCGAACCTCAAGATCGACAAATGAGAAAGCTTTGAGTGAGCACAAGACCGCGGTAAACCGCGCAAGGCGAGTCAATACTTTGATCATGTTGAACCTACATTTTCTGCAAATTACTTTGTTTTAAATTAACCAAATGCATGCTATTATTTTTTATGCAAATACATGCTAAACTTGATATTCTAGTTAAATGCCAATGTTTACCTTGAATAGTATTACCCTCCCTTGGAATGATTGAATGTGTAAACCTTGTCGCCCTAGCAAAAGTATAATACTAATATCTCGAAAATAAGTCCCTAATGATATGGCATGCTTAGTGTTGCATTAATACTCAGGGGGCGCTGAAATGCCCCAAAGCATCACTTTGAAACATGAAAGACTGGTTTGGGCAGTCATGGTGAGAATGACTGGTATACTTGGTTATGGATATATTTTGCTCCCAAAATCTCAACATGCTTAAATATCTGGGCGGACTAGTTCGAGTGTGTGAATATGTGGTGCAGTGGAAGCACAAAGTGAGTTATTGATAGACCGCCCAGATAACCCTAAGGACCGAATCTTGTCATGTCACCCGTGTAAAACAGTACAACCACAAGTCTGTAAAGTACAACTTGGCTAAGTAGATTTATCGAAAACCCCGGACTCATCTCACTAGTAGGAGTGAGAAGTGTTTATGCAAGGGCAAGGGAGGGCCCAAAGGGACACCGAGTGGAGGGTGAAGTTCCCCAGTCGTGCTAGCGCAGAGGGGAGTGGAGCCCGTACGCTAGTAGCTGTGGGGAACATCCCGTGCAACATATGGGACCCACCGCAAGTGGGCAGTCTCCCATAGGGTGAGATGAGAAAAAGGTCTAGATACTTTGAAAAGTCACTGTGATGGTCGGCTCAACCACATGACTAAGGAATCGTGTGGGGCAATGAGTTGATTGTCTCTTGTGGTGAAAGTGTACAAACTCTGCAGAGTCAAAACTATTCGAATAGCCGTGCCCACGGTCAAGGGCGGACATGGGAACTTAACCAGATATAGTTCTATTTCAAAATGCTTTATAATGGGTTGGAAAAGTGGAAGGGCAGTGTAAGGCCCTAGTTTGGAATTGTCCTGGGTGTCGTCCCAGTGGTAAGTTAAGCGGCTATAACGCTGAAAAGAAATTGCTATATGGTGCAGATGCCATGTAACGGTGGATGGAATCTGGATCACTAATATTATTGCATGTTCTTGAACATTATGCTTTTGTTCAAAATGCTAGGTCTTAGGAATTTTTATATAATTGTATTCAAAAGCACTCTTCGCAAAAATAAAATAAACCTAAGCCATCATTTGGTTAGCCATACATGTTATATACTGCATTCTGTGTATTGGCTTGCTGAGCACGGGGTCGGAGTGCTCATGCTCGCTTTTGCGACAAATTCAGGAGCAGGAATCAGATCACTGCGCTTCAACAATACTTTTGGATCATGATGGCAAAGAAGATGAAGATGTCGAGAACTAGGCCGCGATCCTCCAGTTGGCTGCCTGTGGGCATGTCCTGAAGGTCCCACCTGTGTGCTTCGTTCTTCCGCTGCTGCAATTTAATGATTTCGGCCTCATCGGCCCATGTGTAAGTTTATTATTTTAATTACGTTTCCGCATGATATGTACTTTGATATTCAGAACTGTAACTGTGTGCACTATCTACTGATCCAGGGAATAGTGCAATTAAACACAGTAGATTCCGGATTATAAAATCTGGGTCTGACAGCACATCACCGATCGACTAGGTCAAGTATAAGGTGAAGTTCGTTGCAAAGGGATATAGCCAAATCCTATGTATAGATTTTACATATATTTTTTTCCCATAGTGAAGCATAGTTCTATTTGTACTCTACTCGGCATTGTGGCTATGCGTGATTTTGATCTTGAGCAACTGGATGTTAAGACCACATTTTTATATGAAGAATTGGAAGAATACATCTATATGGAATAGCCGGAAGATTTTTATCATTTTGGGAAAGGAAGTTTTTGCTTACAAGTTAAAGAAGTCTTTTTATAGGTTGAAGCAATCACCGAGATAGTGGTACAAGAGATTTGACTCTTTTATGATCTCTTAAGGGTTCGAGAGATCTAACTATAATAGCTATTATTTAAAGACCATCAATAGTCCAGCTATCTATTTGCTCATATATGTCAATGATATGCTAATTGCGGCCAAAGACAAGTCTAAAATTTTAAAGCTAAATATACAATTGAGCAGTGAATTTAAGATGAAAGATCTTGGTGTAGCAAAGAAGATTCTTGGTATGGAAATCATTAGAGACCGATGGTTTGAAAAACTATACCTAAGTCAGAAAAGGTATATTGAAAAAGTTTTTTATCGTTTCAACATGCATAGGATCAAACCAACCAGTACACTACTAGCTCCACATTTTAAGCTCTCTTCAGCATCTAGTCCGCAAACAATTGAAGAAGTTGAACACATGTCGAGTATTCCATATGCAAGTGTAGTCGAATGACTTATGTACGTCTTGGTCTGCTCTCGCCCCGACCTATTTCATGCTTTGAGTGTTGTCAGCAGATATATGGCCAATCCTAGCAAATACCACTGGAAAGTTGTTAATTGGATCTTCAGGTATTTAAGGGGGTGTTTCGAATGCTTGTTTGCATTTTGGACAGACCAGTGATGAGCCAATTGGATATGTTGATTCAGACTTCGCAGAAGATCTGGATAAATGAAGATCTCTTCCTAGTTATATTTTCACGGTCAGAGGCTGTGTCATGAGTTGGAAAGTCACTTTGTAGTTTTTCATGCTTGTAACTTCTCCTCATGTAGTGATTACGCTGATTGTGCATTTGTAGTTTTTCACCTGAAAAGGTATTCCACGTTAAATCTCTATCTCACATTCTTGATTGTTTTTCATTGTTTCGTGTTTTGTCTTATCGATTTCATAATAAGTGGTATTCAATCCTAACAAGTGGTATTAAATCCTAACATGTCTGCTGTTCTAGTACTTTTTACCCCAACTTATATCTGAAGCACAGTTGTTATATCCCAACCGTAACAGCTCAGCTGGACTGTCGGTACATCATCACAAGAAAAAACAATAATCATTTGGAAGAAAGTAAGACAAAAAGAGATTGAAAAAGCTTGACAGAGAGAAGAAAGAAAAGGGTGGCTGGCTGCTTGGAGATTCTCGGGGCTTATGATTTTCCAATATAATAGTGCCGAGCACACTAGGGGCCAAATCATTCCAAGCAGGTGTAGATGTTGGAATTCATAAGAACTCAACTCTATTGGTCGGTGGAAATGCCGTCTTAGGCAGTTCGAATCATGGTACCAAGGAAATACTATGTACCGTAATGGAAAAGCACTTATGTGCGGTTAAGGTTACAAGTTTGAACCTATCTTCTATCTTAATTTAGATCCTGTTTGTAGGTTTTTGCTGATGGCTTTTGGTTACGTCCGATGAATAATAGTGGTGATAAATAGTAGTGGTTGATAGAAACAGCTGATGAATAGTAGTGCATTATGTAAGAAAAACGGTGCAACGAAAGACACTACAACAAAAGACGGTACCGTGCAACTTATAGAATTGTGACATAATAAAATACAAAGTACACTACAGTATATGAAAACACATATTGTAGGATCGGATATGGCAACAGAGGAGGGGTGAATGGTGCCTTTTTAAAATTAGCCCCCAATAGTATCCACTAAAAATTTCCGATAGCTATAGAAGCTATGAAGAACAAATCATATGCTCACTAGCACCTCAAACACTCAAAGGAGAAAAGATACATAAGACAATAGAGAAGAAACACAGTGGCCAGCAAAGAAATAAGGAAAACAGCAGCAACCACATAGGGCCGGTCAGTCTGCCTGGGCGCCGCCGGTCTGACCTCTATTGACCGGCCGGTCAGACCGCTGCTAAAGGGCCGGTCAGACCGCCAGTAGCACGCCGGTCTGACCGCCATGGTCTGACCGACGGCAACCGAGCGGTCTGACCGCTAGCGTTAGCGGTCTGACCTGGCGCCTGAAAACAGAGCAGTAAGCTGAGGTTTTTCTGCACAGGAAAGACTGAAATCTGCAGATTAGAGAGAAATTAACTACCAACTGCAATTCTCCTCTGGACCAAAGAGCTAGACTTTAATCTAAATAGTTAGTGGACCTCAGAAACCAAGGAAATGTAGACCAAGATCAATTGACAAAGGGAATTTATGAAATTGTCAAGAGAGTTCTGCTGGAGGTCCAAAAACCCAAATCTCTTAAGAATCATAAGGTCTTTCTCCATGAATCTTTGCATTCAGCAGGGAAATGATTTCAGAGGAGAGAATCACACCCCCAAACTCTGCTTTGCATCTTGGAAATCAAAGGAACAAGAGTCCCCTGCCATCAAACCCTAATTTTTAGCAAGCAGAGGAAATTGAGAGATGGACTCAGAAATTACAGAAAACAAAGAATCTTCCATTTGCTCTTGGGAATGGAATGGCCAAATGGCCTTGAGTATTTTTCCCATCACAGAGCAACCAAGAACCAACCAGCCAAGCTAAAGAATCAACTCAAATTCAATTCTAGCAGAGAAGAACAGAGAGATGACTCAAAAGGAAATTCATCACAGTATGAGCAAGAAATGAAAACTACGCAACACAATCCTTCTCATATTGATATTGAGGAAGAGAGATGAATGATTAAAAATGGTTTAGCTCAAATCCACCTCACTACATGCTTCACACTGGAAGAACCCTCACGCAGGAGGCCAACACACACAACACACTCACTTGAGCTCACTCTCTACTTACTTCCTTGACTTGCTGCCTCCTCATCTCCACATATAAGAAGGCAAGAGCTTCTACTCTAAATGGCAAATCAAGAAGTGTCATACTACCTCCACTCCATCACCTCACAACCCTATGAGGCAAAAGTCAAGGAGTCAAACCGGATGTAGGGAAATCAGCCTTCCACCTCCAAACTTGAGTCAAATCTCCAATTTGCCCTCAACACCTTCCCGGAAGCTTTCCGCAACCGGTATCCTGTACGTCTGGACCTCGACTCCTCCCTGAGTCTAGTCCAGGTCCGTTCTGCTGCACGCGACCGCACCCGGCATCCTGACCGTCTGGACCTCCGACTCCTCCCTGAGCCTAGTAGCCTAGTCCCGATCCACTCGCCGCTGCCCATCGCGTTCACCCGACATCGACCGAGACCTTCGACTCCACCTGAGTCTAGTCTTGATCTGTTCCGTCGCACACGACCGCAACCGACCTCCAACCGTCTGGACCTCCGACTCCTCCCTGAGCCTAGTCCTGGTTCTCTCGTCGTCGCCCATCATGTCCGTCACCGGTAGCTCCAGCTCCGGTTCCTCGTCTCCCGACTCGCAACCACCTCACTAGCCTCGATCATCTTCGGCATCACCGACCGTCTGGACCTCAACACCTCCTATGCCTAGTCCCGGTCCTCCTTACCTCACCATGACCTAGCTCCGAAGTCCTACAGTTACACAGACAAGCAAACCGTCACATAGCACCACACGAAACAGCATATCAACAATGGCATATGTAAAAAGGTACTCAACCCTAGAATACCCAAAACAAACTCAAATTCACTAATACTACCGTCAATTACTCATCACAAACATGGGGATGCCTCCACATGGTCTCTCACATATTGTAGTAGCTGATGAATAATTGTGGCTGATAGAAACGGCTTATAGAAACTGAAATGTCCGTATTAGCTTTGGCTTTTAAAAACAGAAGCAGTTTATAGGTGCCAATATCAACATTCCCTAAAAATGCATAGCTCATGCTAAGCGTCCCTCGTCAAAAATCATTGTAACCGAGAAGGTCCTAGCTGGTGTCCCTGTGTGTTGTGTGACTCTAGGGTGCATCAGATGCTTGAGCAAGGGGTCTCATGGTATTCCCGGAAAGTTGTGCCCAAGTGTTTCTGGTATTTTGTTCCAACATGCATTCCAGGAAGGCATAAAAGGGGACATGCGGATTACGTATTCCTTCTAAGTGCTGTCACTGTAGATCACCGAAGAGTTGTACTGCTGAAGTGCTGATTACACACTTTCAATCAGTAAAAACACGTATTAGTGGGGTTTGCATCATTTCTTTAGTTGTTCCTTTTTTTTCTTTTGTGAAAAGGAATGTTCATGTCCAAATCAATGCTCAAAATCATGCATATATGCCCATTAATGCATTAACCCCTGTTGAGCGTGTTGGGATCAGTGATCAGGTGTGGGAGGAACCAGGGACGCATGGGCGCATAAGGGCGGCACAGTGCAAGTGGCCATGCATGCGTAGACAAGCCACTACGGTGATGCTCATTCAGATTTAAAATTTCTGACTTATGATTTATTTTGTACTATAGTAGTTGAAAATATATTGTAATTGCTGGTAGCTTTTCAGTGTAATTAAATTTTAACAAAATTAAAACAAAAAAGTTATATTATCATGGATAATGAAAAAGAATAAGAGGAAAAATAAAAGGCAAAAAACCCCCAAAAAGGTCATATCGCTAGAAAAAGACGAAAGTAAGAAGTTAGAAGCCAGAAACACAATCCCAAATGAGCACCCCTAAATAGCAGATAGCGGGTCATAACTGATAGATGTCAACACAGTGGACAGCGGATAATGGACGATATAGCAGACACTATATTCCTATAGCGGAATTTGAAGACACTCGTGATTCTTTAGTTAACCATATATCTCGTGACTTTCTACCAGAATAAAAAGCAACTACAACATACAAGATAGCCAAGTCAATTAGAAACTTAGGCATAAATAGTTCATGCATAATAATTAGCCAAAATTAGATATTGCATATGATCAATGTTAGAGTAATCAAGAACAACACAACACCAGAAGTTCATATTTCAAAGTTCAAACTTGATCGTAACATCGGTTCATACTTTAAACGTTAGAAGACATCGAACTGGACATGACTTGCAACTTGCAAGCGTGTCTCTCAGTTTTAGTTGCTCACCGACAACGGTTGTCGGTTTGTCAAGCTGCGAGCAAGCAAGTAGTAAAGAAGGAACATGAGGCGCAGTAGTACGGTGAGTATGGTTGAAGGCGACCACCATTAGCCATGGAGCAGGAGGTTAGGACACAATGGCTGAGGAGGATGGGTATGGAGTGCAGTGACTATTACAAATTTGGGATTTCACTTTGCATGAAAATGATGCAGTAGTAGTAGGCTACTAAATTGGCTACATAGTGGCCACTATAGTGCTTATCAAACCACTATAGTGGCCATTAAATTCAAAGTCGCTATATCTAACCGCTACTTCATATCGATGACGTTTGTACTCCGCTACGTAATTGCAGACGCTATTGCGGAGCTATGAACATAATTTAGTACATTGTGCGCAGATGAGCTAAGAGCAGTCGCGTAGAGCAGAAGTGTGGTGTGGGCAGCTGCATGCTTGGTCTGTCCGACCGTCGTGAATGCCATGAGAGAGTGGCCGATCGAGTGGGCGACCTGTTAGCATTAGCGAAAAGGTGCCTGTCTCCTATCCCCTGGGCACGGGGGGCATGAGGATGATCGATGCGTAGAATAAGACTAGCTAATGCATCATCATCATGTATCATCTTCTTCCTCCTTTATCTCGGTGTGGGTCGTTCGCTGGGTAGATGCATAGGCCCTGGATGGGTGCCCTGATGCCTCTCCTCCTTGATCATTGGACGGACGACATTTTCCCAGTCATCTCCATGTTTTACCGGATCATTATCTCTTTCATTTCCTTCTCTTCCTAGATGGCTGTCGCTTCGAGCTATCTCAAACTAGAGAAAGTTATCTCAAATTGTTCGGAATTTGGCACCTTGTGGCATGCTCATGGCATAGGCAGTGGCAGAGTGTCCCGTGTGACTTCGTGTTTACCGATGGATCGGTCAGTCAGTCGCCAAGCGGTTGCTCTGTAGGCATGCAATGTGATAGGGTCGTAGGGGTGTTAGGAGCTGATCAAATGGCAATCAAATCTAGCTGTCAGAATGTGCAGCCACCAGTGCAGAAAAAGTTATCACACACCATTCAAAAACATCATCACAGATAGTTTTATGAGTTGTCTGAGTTTATGGGTCAGTAATAACATGATGGCATTACAGATGGCTTTCGAACCGTCTCTGATGCAGTCTATCACAGATGGTTATTAACTCGTAATCATCTGTGATAGTGAACTATCACATACGGTTTTTAGTAGAAATCGTCTGTGATATATGATGTAAATCGTTTGTTATAGTTAACTAAAAACCATCTGTGATACATCATATATCACCGACGTTTCTACTAAAAACCATCTATGATAGTCCACTATCACAAATGGTTACGAGTTAATAACCATCTGTGATACTCTTTTCTATTCCTAAATCTATTTCTGTTTGTTGGCTAGCCTCGAAAAATGCTAGCTATGCCCTCTGAAACAAGCAGATCAACACAGTATACATCCAATTCACATTCATTCATTTCAGAACCAAGAACAACCATTTCACAAATCAATTAACTGAAATGAAGTAAATTATCTATCCATAAACAAATACGCATATGTACAATTAAATTCAATCTTATCACAGTAGAATTTATTCTACATTGTGAAACTCTCCATCTTCTTTTATGATCTAGACAGCAAGAAGTACGCACACTGTTCTCGAATTTGTTTGAGGTCAGCTTGTTCCAACGGTGTTGTATCTATGGGCGCAACCTGTCGGTAAGAAAATCAATGTCGTGCATACATATATAAATTGATAAGTACATAATAAGTATTGCAAGATTAACAAACTTGAGAATCTTTGGTCTTCGCGAAGTCGAGGAGTAGTTGCATGTTGTGGCAAACATAGAATCAACATGTGTTACCCAGCGGCTGCTGGTGTCATTGCAAAATTAAAATTTGTTAGATTGAGAGGCATTACTACGAAGTGTTATATATGATTAATGTGTACTACTAAATATCGGGAAATCTAAATCATGTCGAAGGGTGTTGCTCCCTCCCTCGGATTTTCGTACCTCTGCAACGTAGTCCTCTGCACTAGTCCAGAATCACGCTTGTGCACATAATATGAACAAAAATAAAATATCGATCATATCACGATTTACTAGGAAAAGACTCAAATATTATTAATTATCAGAGTTGCGATCTTGTGGCCAAGCTTACAGATAATAGCTTGAATAGCTTAAGAAACTTGTAGCGGAAAACAAAAATAAGCGTAGTAGCCATTCGACATGTCCACGGGCAATCGTCTGGGGAACAAAGTCCTAATTTGTGAAGTCGTCGAAGAATCCTCCTTCTGGTACTGCCTGCTGTTCTGGACCTTCTTCCTCAACTGAGCAAATGTGGATATTGCCATGAGTACATAGAGTACTCAGCAAGTCGTTTGTAACAAATAATGCAATATAAGATGTAAGGCTTACCAAAGGATGGTTGAAAGGTTAATTTGCGTAAAGCAGCAATTTAAAGTAAATACAACAAATAGATTGAAAAGCGAACTTTGAAAATGATAATAAATAAGTAATCAAAGGAATTGAGAATAACCACAAGTGAACTGACCATTCACTCCAATGAATCACCCATGAACTAAGATTCACGTAATGAACCACCAGTGAACCAACCATTCACTTCCTAACTTAACCCATTCAGATTTTTATGAAAACTCTATCCCTCGTATGAAATCACCGAGCATTGTCCATAACCGGGGGGACACGGCTATTCGAATAGTTTTTATACTCTGCAGAGGTTGCACAACTGTACACACACGATGTGATAATCCTCACGTTAAAGAAAATCACAACAAAACTTTTACAATGCTCCATCTCAACCTGATCTCACTCGCTAAAGTTTCGTCGTCGAGAAGGCTAACCACCCAGTCAATAATTGCCCCCTTTTGTGCCAATACAACATCAGTAGCGAAACCAAAGTTAAGACTTCACAAATTATTATGCTAGGTCTATCCCATACTAGACACGTGGTTTGTGTAGTAAGGCTCAAATCAATGACGCACAAAGTTAAGTCCATAAACATTGTCCAAGTGAAACATCCAAATTTCAATGTGTAAACTGCACCCCCCCCCCTTTTCTGCACGATCATTCGTTACTTATGTCATGGTACTCAAATAAGTGAAAACCAATTTTGTATAACCAACACCAATGACACTAACTATGTCATGGTACTCAAATGTTATAACTGTGGCTGACCATGCCGTTCCAATATATTATTAAGTCAAAATTAATTAATCACATGTGATGATAAACCCAACGTAACTACAAGCACGACTAAGCATACTAAACGTACCACTCACATGACGACTAGTATTGCCTCACTAGATAATTACCCATCCTACAATGACAATGAAATTATGGTATTCAAATTATCAAGGAGGAATTAATCGAATAGGTTATTAACTACCAATACAAAGGTTTGTAATAAAATAGCGATACATAATAATTTAAAACAAAATAATACATAATAGATTTGAAAACTAGGTTCAACATGATCAAAGTACACAACTTGCCTTGGCCTTGCTTAGTTAATGACTCCTAATTTTCAAATCTTGTTTCAACTCCTTTGAAAGTGTAATCTAACGAGAGAGAGAAATGAACGAGATACGAAATAAAATCAAATAAAATCTAAATAAACCCCAAAAACTTTAAAACAATACCAAAAGGTAGAGCTCAATTTTAAATGAATTTAGGAAAAAGAATCGGGTTAATCGGAGCTAGGACGGAGAAGAATGGGCTCTCGAAAAATCTAACCTAAAGGAAAATGCTGAAAATTGAAAAAGGTTACTATGCTGTGAACCTGATGCACGGAAAGGCTGGTCTACTATGAACTTGGCTCACAGAACAGTGCACAGTGACTGGGTTGATGACGTGGCTGCTGACTGACAACTAGGGCTGGCATGGCAGGTGAGGTGGCAGCTGACTCAGCTCGGTTGACTCGGCTCGGTCTACTGGTCTACGGAATAGGAATGCTAACTGGTGGGACCAGACTATGAGTGCCTCGGCGCACGGTGGATTGGTTTCACTGAGAAGGCGAAGGGTCACGCAGCGTGCGGTGTGGGGTGACGCAGCGGCACATGAACCGAGGCGATGTCTCGGGCGAGCGAACGGGCGAATGAGGGATCCGGCCAGGCGAGGCGAGCGTGATTCATTGGCGGTTACTCACCGGTGGCGACGACGAAGTGGATCAAAATTCGAAGATGGCAGAGGCGGCGACCGAGATAGAGAACGAAGACGATAGCTTCACGACGAGGATGAATAGTGGCTGGAGCGAAGACAAAGACAACATTGATGACGATGTCATCGTCAATGGCGCTCAGATGCGGTGGCTTTTATAGGCGCGGACGCCGAGGAGGCGACTCGGACACGGCACGGAGGCTGAGTCGGAGATGGCACGGACACCGAGGACTCTGGCTCGAAGACGGTGACGGGAGACCTGAACGAAGACAACGGCGCACGCGGTGACACGCGGACGGACGATATACAGGAGCGCAGCCGAGGAGAGAAGGCCGATGGCCGACACGTGGCAGATATCCACCGAGCGAAGCAGGCGTGGATAAGCGACGCGTAGCACGGGTGGAAGCGAGCTGGGCAGAGGCACGGGTCAGGTTAGCTAGTGGGCTTCGGCCCACTTGGCCTTTTTGGGGTTTTGGGGATTTACCTTTTTCCAAAAATTCATATAAATTCTCTCAAGCCCTACAAAATAGCAAATAAACCCCAACAAATCCAAGAAAATTCTAAAAAAATTCCTAAGACACAAGGAACCTGAATAAAATATTTTCAACAAATGTTAAAGTTGTATTTAGTCATGTTAAATCTTTTTAATTAGTAAAAATTCAATTTAAGCTTTAATTAATTTCAAAAAATCCAAATGGTTAATTTTATTTTAAAAGCTTCAAAAAGGCTCTGAAAATTAGGATGTTACACGACTGGCTACACGCGCACACACCGGCCCACACACAACCTCACGCACACACACCTCTCTCTCGCCTGTTCCCCTCTCTCGCTTGTTCCCTCTCTCGGTCGCTCTCTCTCTCTCTCTACTGATGCACTATTGCCGGCGCTCGCTACCCGTCATGGTCCCCGTGTTGCCTCTCCTCTACCATCGCTCGACAGTGCCGATGGTGATGGATCTAGGTGTAGCTCTGCTGGATCGGGAGCCTTGCCTCCTTGGTGTTGTCGTCCTCCCCGCCCAACGCCCTCATGGTTCCTACACCTCTTCTTCTCCCCCTCTGGCTGTATTCGGTGTTGATGATGGTGGATCTGTGAGTGGCCCCATGGATCTACTCTCCCCTCTCTACTCCCGAGGTAATATGGTTCTAGCTTTTATTATTCTTTTGAAATGCTACAATTTATTTTTGTTTTGAGATTGCACAGGATTGATTCGGATGTGATGATGCAGTTTTGCGGTTGAGCAAGCCATGACAGGGCTCAGGGGTCCTGCATGCACCAAGGAGCATGGCATAACCTGTCGGGCACGCGCAAGTGGCCATCCGCAGTTTTACTGTCACCACCGTGGGCAAGCGATGCTACCCGTTGTGACTCTATCCATCCAAGGTAAAAACTCTAGTCTGGTTTCCTTTGCTATTTCCTTAATCGTTTGCTGAGGACACCCAAGAGGTAAGACGATTTTTTTTTGAGATTTAGGGAGGATGAATGGGAAAAGGCTATGGGGTATCCTACCCGATTTGGGCGGGTCAAGGTCGAGCTAGTGGTAGTGATCCTCCACTCCTCCCCACATGCTCTTCCGAGTAGCTAGCCTCCTCCTCCTTGGTCTCCTGTGGTCCCGGCCCCCTCATCGCTTCAGGGCCACCGAGGACACGTGTCACCTTCTCTTCCTTGGTTCTTTCCCAACTCTCATTGTGCTTCCCCTTCTCCGACACTGCATGGTGGCTTCAAGCCCTTATTTTTTGTGCTCTAGACTCTTCTTGGATGGGATCTAGGAGGAGAAGTGGGTGGGATTGAGGGTCTAGTGCGAGCTCTCTCTCTCTCTCTGGTGGCTTGGGGGAGATGGATGGAAATGCTCTTCTCTCTTTCGGTGGGCTACCTTCTTATCGCCTTCCTCTAACATTCCACTGTGCGCGGTGAAATGTTGGCTGCTTCATATTGACCGAAGGTCCCTAGGGGTCTCCTGGCACTGTAGCTCGATTTCTCTCTTATGAAGGTAAATGTGGTGAGGTTTAAGTGAGTTTTGGCATGGTTTTTACCAGATGATGAGCCCCACTACCGCGAGAGGTATTGAATGGCCCTGGACAATCTTGGTATCTCAATGAGCGCTATTGTTCGATGTTTTAAATCGGACAGGTTCTTACAGGAATCTTCCTTCTCTACTATTTTTCTGGTTGACCACTCTTCAAAGATTTGGCTTGTTTTTCTAGAATTTTTTTAAAAAATAATCTTTTTTATTTGAAAATACAAAATTATACATGTGTTTTAATTTTTACAAAAGTAACCCTCTGTTACCCAACTGTTGGGTGACTGGACCTTGTCACCCAACGGCCGAGCGACACACAGACCAGTCGCCCAATGGTTGGACGATAAGTGCTGTCGCCTAACCGTTCGGCGACAGCACCTTCCAGTCACTAGTCACTAATTTTGACCATGTTGTTCACTTCGACCACTCACTAATTTTCGACCACGATGTTTAGACCATAATGTTTCGACTACATTGGTTCGACCTCGTTGTTCTCTTCGACCACTCACTAATTTTTGACCACATTGCTTTGACCACACTGATCGACTATATTGTTTCGACCACATTATGTTGACCACGTACCTGTCGTCTGACTGTTGGGGGACTGCACATCCTCGTCACCCAACGGTGGAGCTACTGCCTGCCTGTCGTTCGGCCGTTGAGAGACAGGGCTCTAGTCGTCCAACCGTTAGGCGATTGGACGCTATTTGTGTGAAAAATTAAAACTCATGTATATTTCTGTATTTTCGAACAAAAAATGAATTATTTAAAAATATTGTTTTCTAGCGTTGATACTCGGCACTGACTCATTCCCTAGAGCACCAAAGTCTTTACCACTTTGATGTATAATTAAATCCCTGATTTATGTGGTTGAGAGTGTATGTTGTGTTCTGGTAATTGCTGTACTTTTGTAAATTTTATTATGTAAGCGATACATATGTATTATGGCTTAATCATGTCACCTTGTCTTCTTTTAGTATTCCAATTACGTGAGATTTTCCCTATTCATGTAAGGAAGGTGAATTAGTTGCAATTACATCATTTGTTATTTAATTAATTCTTAGATAAATTTAAATATGGTGGTTATGTTCAGTAAAAGAGGGGTCATTTCAGTTCCTTTGATTGATTAGATCCTGCAGCGATCATTATAAGCAAGAAAGAGAGGTTGTCGATCGTTCGGATTTGTGATGATGTAGTGAACTAGAGGCCATGAGATTTGCTAATTCTCCTGCTGCTGCGATGTGATGATGTCGAAGGGAAAGGAGGGACATCATCACTGTAGAGCGTTGGGACGCTACGCTCTCGCCTGTCGACCTTGCACGAGCGGGTAACGAACGGCACGTAGCGAATTAAAGCCCGTGTCGGCCGGCTGGGCGGTGGTGGTGGCCGTGGCAGCGTGACGTCCGCGAGCTAGGCGTCCGCGCGCGCTGGTGGTGGCTACGACGGCCGTACGCCGACCAGGAGCGCTCTCTCCGAGCGGGTTTCACCTGCACACGACGCTCTGTCGGGCTCGGCTGCGCCAGCGGGGTGATGAGGCCGGTGGAACCGACGGGGCTCGTCGTGGGGGCCAACCGGCCGGCCACGCACGCGCGGCGCGCCGGCCGGGGGAAGCGAGCGCGTGCGGCCGGGCCGCGGGCTCGCCACGTAGCGGACGCGGCCTGCAGCCGACCGCCCGATCGTTTGCGAGAGGCTGTTGCAACGCAGCCCAGCCGTCCAAGCCAATATCACCCAAAGTAGAAGAATACTGAATGTGAGTTATACGGGAATATAAAAGTAGCGGACGATGCCTGTTTGGAAGCGTCAGATTCCATTTGGAACGCATGAACTTTAAGAGGAAAAAAATACTGAATGTGAGCGTTTTTGTACTAAATTTATGTGGAAATCTACGTTCGATAGATGAGCAGAGTTCTTTTAGTTTAAAGTTGGTTCATGTTTGTATTGTCTTTAGTAACTAATTTTTAAACGGTGTGCTTTTTAAGGCGGAACTAATAGAAAATTATAATAAAAGTGTACTAAGTTTAGTTATACCGGCCAAAATTGCACATACGGTTTCTCACGAACAGATAGAATTCAAATATTTAAGTTATAAATCATAAACCATCGGGGTAAAGAACCTACCCATAATCTTAGTAGCCCATAACATCAACTCAAATGCGCGGAAAAAGTCGTCCTCGGTCATAACTAAAATCCAAACAACGCGCATGTACACTGTGCAGTACAACACACCACGCCGTTCCTGCTCGATCCATCCATCCAGCCGCCGACGACGAGGAGGCACCATACCGTCGTGACTCGGGAGTCGCTTCCACGCCTGGCTGGCCGACTCATCAATCATGGGCGAGGAATAGCACATGCCACGGGAGGGGAAGCCATGCACGGCCGGGCGGTACATCCAGGACGGCCCGCACGCACGGGCCAACCAATCAGCGGCGCGAGTCCGAACCCCGAAGCAAACTAATGCCGGGCACGAGCTGGAGCGCGGCACGGGATTCCATGCCCCCGTCGCGCGCCCATCCTGCCGTGCCGGTACGTACGTGCAGCGCGGGCGCTGCTCCCTCGGTTCGGCCCCGACCCGGCCAGCGCGCGGGGGCGTACGGCACGGCATCGGCCCGCGTGCCACCGCCATCCCGTCGCGGCGCGTGGTGTCCCTCGCTGCCGTGCGCTCTCTTGAGTACTAAATTTTATAAAAATGGTCTTTTTCTGAGTTTGAAAGATACGGCATACAACATGTGTCATCTGTTGTGTCTGGGGAGCTCGATGAGGACTGGATGGTGCGGTACGCAGAGCTAGCGTGGCAAGAAGCGGTAATAGACGCGGTAGGTGGCGGGCTCGGGCGATGTCGACTGCAGTTGCTTGGCAGCAGGTCGGGCACGTGCGAGGTCGGGCAGGCACGTGGGCAGAGGCCGGTTTTGCTGGCTGATTTGGCTGCTGGCGTGGAGGGAATCGCGTGGGCGACGATGCAGCGCGACGTTAGAATCTCATTTTATTCGCCTGTTAATTGCGCTGTCATTCGCGCTTGCATGTGCTCGCGTGGGAATATTGTCGCAAACACATTCCCACATGCATAAAATGGGAGGACTCGGCCTGCCCTCTCAACTGAAGCACGCTCAGTTTGTTTCCTACCGAGCGAGAGAGCAACGAGGGAGGGAAAGGAAAGAGAGATTAAAAATGAGTTTATAATATAATTTTGAGATGGTTTAGTTGTGATTTACGATCATTTGTAGTTAGAAGCGTTGTGGAGCGGGTAAAGATCATTAAAAAAGGTATGCTTCATTAGTATGCAAGCAACACGCTTAATATACCGTTAGTGTTTCATTAGTGTAACTGTGGTTATATAATGTGGAATGCGCTAGGTAAACATGTTTAGTTAACGGATGTGTTTCTGTAATTAGCCATATTTATTTATTGTAAATAGCTGAAAAATACAGGCCAAAAAATAGCTAAAAGCTAAAGCTTCATCAAAATATAGCGTACTGCTGTTTCTACTTACCACTCTTAGCTCTTGACTCACCTCCCTTCTTTATATCTTTAAACTATTACTAGTACCCTCCTGTTTAACTGTAGATGGTCGGATCAGTTGACTTTGGCCCGTGGGACTACTTTACCCATAGAGAGGACGAATGAGATTTTACCGACATACTACGCAAACTAATGCTACGGGTTACTACTATCGTCCCATCTTCAGAGGACAGAAGTCCTAGGAAGGAGATAGGGAGATCTAGATGATGGAAGTCTTCCTCTACAAAAGGGAAGGCGAGTACACCCCCGGCACCTTCCTCACCGAGCACCTGAGGAGCACTTTTACCGATGCCCTTCAGGACACCGCCCGCTTGGCTTCTGCTCGGTATGCGAGAAACATGAGACCATCATACTGACTTCCCATTTCGCTACTATCCATCCCTCTAGGAAGGAGGACGCTACGGTGAAACCTTCATCACCGCCTCCGAGGACGACCCGCTCCTAATCCACTAAGTCCAGCTCACCCAAGTTATAGGAGACACCTACACTGAGACTCTAGAGGAGATATTGGATCTCCATCAGCTCCTCACCACCAGCTACAACTACGTCAAGACTCTCCGCGCTCAGCTCGCTAAGTACGAGAAGGCCTTGCTGCAGTGGAGCTAGCATGAGAGGGCTACCGCAGTCGCCAAGCTCGAGTGGACTGTAGTAGCAGCAGTGGTCCATGCTCCAGCACCAGCCAGACCCCCCATCATCCCCACCAACCCCACTCTGACTCGGCCATTCACCGGATGACTACACTTGAGGATCACCATGCGTAAGAGCATGCGGCGCCCTAGCCCACCGATCGTCATCAACATTGGAGGTACTAGCCGAGACCGTAGTCGCTTCTACTCCAGCTCACCCAGTTATAGTTGCTCCAGCTCTCACTCTAGTTCACCCGATGATTGTACCACCTATTGTAGCCACAACCTCATGGAGGAGTAGCCTGACCAACAAATTAGATTAGCTCATAGTGCTTGCTAGAAGTACGTTTTTGTTTCCAAGAACTAACCCCTATACTAAGCAGTAGATATGTAATGTGTAATGTATTGTATCCACATGAATGAGCATGCCCTAAGTACCATGTACTAGCTGTCATGTGTAATTTAACCAAAATATTATAAATATTATGTGGCCATCTTAGGCCTTATGACTTATTTTTTTGTTTTCTTGTTCACCTGGTTCTTAGAATCCTTTCTTGAGATATTAGCGAGTTGACAGCATGAACCAACTTTTCTCAATAACGTGACAAGATGTACCAGTTTTCTAGTGAGTGGACAGCACATACTAGCTTTTTGCAATGAGTTGACAGCACATACCAGATTTTCGTAGTGGGTCCACTGCATGCACTAGTTTTTCCATTGATTTGATAACATGTAGCAGTTTTTCAAAACGAGTGGTCAGCTTGTACCAACTTTTTGCAACGAGTGGACAACACATTGTTTGACAACATGTACCAGCTTTCCCTAGCGAGTTCATAGTACATACCAGCTTTTCATAGGGAGTTCACAGCACGTACCAGCTTTCCCAGTGAAATGACAACACGTATAAGCTTTACTCCCAAACAGTGCACATCGACTGCATATAAAATCTAGCTAGCCCCGACGATCAGACCCAAGACTCCAATTAAGCTTATCTCAAAATTAGGTGAAGAGAACATGGAGAAGAAATGAGAGATACAGGACATCACTGCGCCACTGGTAGGAATGTCAAACTACAGAGAGATGCTTCGCAAAGTGAAAGTGGGTGGGCAAGAAGAATGGATCATATCCTGATAATTCTTGTAATGATACACATGTGCCGTTGAAGTTTCCATGGTTGTAGTGTGACTACGGCAATCCAGCACATATCATTCAATCTACACACTCAGCAATCGCCGCCCGAGCTCTCTACACATGCGGCGAAGTTCTTGTGAGCACGTATTTACCATTTCACATTGCATGTTTCATTTCACACATCTCTAACCCACCTCATTCGTGCCGGTAGACCACTAAATGTTACTACTTCTTTCAATTGATCAACGACCCAGATATGTACAATAGGGCATCCATCGAGCAAAAATATATGCTTAACTACCCAGTGACATCGGAAATATTCACACGCTGGAAATCTTACACCCCAGGTGGAACACATAGGGCAAGGGTAAGGCTCCGGTGGTCCCTAAAGCCCCCGCTGAATGCCAAATTATTTCTGATTGGAACAAACTAACACAAATTATGGAAACCGAGTACCGGGCATGGGTCACGAGGGCTAAAGCTCGCAAAAGTAGAGAAGATAAAGGCACTGATGGACCCAAATATATATTTCATTCCATTAAAATAAAAAACCAAATCTATTTGTAAGAAGAAACAGAAGCAGATCTATTTTATACTCGATAAGTGCCAATATGCAATGGGTAGCTTGGCCTCTTTGGAAAAAAAATGAAGAATAGAGCACTATCCCTCTTTATCATTCCAATCACCGATTCCTTTTTCTTTATGCAATCTGTCTTACCTTCCTTATAGATATAACTGACTAGAACCATGACTTCCAAAAGGCTCATATATATCTTAGTTGTAGTTGGGATTGATAGTTCGCACATGTTGCCGCTTATATTGTATGAGTAGTGAGGCAAACATATGCATCTAACCAAACCCTACACGCCATGTAATTTGTACATTCATTGTGAAGTGCTTTGTGGGCCTATACATGGTCCATTACGACAAATGTTTGTAACACCTTAAAACAGAGAGTTTGTGATGGTGGTTCATCTACCCCTCCGAACCCCCTTGCACCTTCCTAAAAATGTTCTACACGCACATGAACAACTCAATGTCCGCATAATAGGATTTCTTAATGCGTATCAAATCTAGTTTGTGCGGGCATTCACCTAGTTGCAAAAAACTAAATTTATTGTGTGGCGTTGCTGAGCCGATATTGCAACCGAGCGTCCCTGGCCCGGAGCCTACCCCAACCCCCCTGCCTGGGCTTGCCAGCGGCCCGGCTAGCTGCCGAGCAGCTGCTGCTCAGCAGCATCATGGGCCCACCTGCGTGCCACATCATCTAGTCCCTGCCGAGCTCCCCAGACGCGGCAGGGGACACATGTCGCTTGTCGTGCCTTCCAAGCTCAAAGAGGAGTATTTTTGTAAAATGGTATTCGATGGGTTAACAGTTCCTGTCCCCAGCACGGTGGACGCCTCTCCCCCGCAGCCCCATGAGTGGCTTTGTCTTCGTGGACCAACATTCCTGCACTCTTTTTTTTAATGCTACTCACAGAATGGATGGATGGGATGCACTGCTGGCTCGCATGTGATTTGCACCTTGCAATATTTTCACTCCTACTTACTGCACTGGGCTGTTGATCGAAGTGTCGTTTATGTACGGTTAGATCCACGAGTGGATTGTTATAGGCGATATACACTTTGGTTATCCGTTGAAATTAGGAAAAATCGATCATATGCCCTAAAGTTCATAGATCATTGCCAAGATGACCTTGAACACATTGACACAAATAATTAAAATGTCCCAAAGTTCATGAGTTAATTAACGATTTGACATTTTTCAGACTCTAGTCATTTTTATTGCCCAGCCACTCGTAACCTCCCTCTGTTTACGCCGCGCTTGACCTCCTCACGGGCTCCGCCTTCGCACGCTGAGGCCATTGACCTCGTTGACACACGTAGAGACTTACCTGATGAGGACATCCTTTCCATGCATACAACCATACCGACTCCATATCAAACTGAAACTATGATACAAGGACCAATGACTAGAGCGCGAGCACGTCAACTTAACCATCAGGTGAATGTGTTCCTAAGTTTGCATACAAATGTTTCAAAGAATGGAATACTACTTAATTCCTGTGATGATTTAATTGTCCTTAGGAACCATGGGGAAGAACCACATGAGCTCAAGTATAGAAGTGGAACCGTCAAGCGCAAACCAAGTCCTGTTCACGAGTTTGACTCGGATTCGGCCTTGTTGACAGCGCCTACTTCAAACGGCCGTAACTTTTGATCCAGAAGGTTTCTCGGGGCCCGTGAGTACTCGTTGGAAAGCTCTTGAAGTCTACTTTCAGATGGATCCAGCCTCACCTCCAAACTCTATCCGAGTCGACCAGAAACTGCAAAACAATTCACGTCGCTTTTCCAGTCCGAGTCAAAGTGGGCCTTGGGCCTTGTAATTCGAGTCCTATTCGGCTTCCTGGTGTTTTGGCCGACCCTCCACCTTCCGTGACCCTTAAATAGGCAGCCGCACCCTCTTCTAGGGTTTGGGTTTTGTTTAGACTAAGTTAGCTTTTGCTGCTTTGCCTTGTACTCGCGCGTGTCGGCTAGACCGCCCGAATACTTGTCTTCGGAACCCCACCGTTTTTCTGTTTTTGATTGAATCTTACATCGTTATTTGCAATTGAGTTGCTGTTCATCTTGTTCTTGCTTGTTCTTCGATTACTTGCAGGAACGAGAACCCTCGTGGTTAGGTTGATCGTGCGCCGACAAGATCACGAACAATCTCTGGAGTTGGTGTATCGATCGCTAAGGCGCAACGTCCTTGGATGGTTGTAGTCGGGTCGTCAACGTCACCTCCTTCCCCAATCGAATCTACCACTCTCATCGAAAGATCGGGACCCCTAGTCCTATCATTACCGGAGTGCCACTAGAGTTGTGAGCTGCACCGCCACCCTCGTCTCTGTCTACAATGATCTGCCACCTCCATCATTTTCTTGCTGAGTCAACCATGTCACAAGGTGTGCCTCATCAGGCTAGTGCTCTTCCCTACCTACTTTTGCCACCCCTGTCGCCGTAGAAGTGCCACCTCGTCGCTATGGCCGTTGCTGATACTAGCTTAATCAGCACATCCTCTGACCCCGACATCCACAAAAATAGAATCCCCTCCTCCTTGAACGCGCCATGCTCGCACTATTTTTGTTGATTTCGTCCTGAACCATCGCCTCCATATCCGCCCCCTCCGTGCCCTACCACCCCGTTCCGGACATCTTCGTTCCTCAACCTGCCGCCCATGTGCCTCCGTCTTGAGGGAGGTGGGCATGCTAACCACACCCTACAATTTGTTGAGGTGGAGTAGCTTGTTGATGTGGTCGAGCACATGTGCCACAATAGAAAGCCTGGCCTGCAAGAGGAAGAAAGGAAAAGGTGAAAGGGGAGAAAAGAGCCAAAGACATTTTTTGTCGTTTATGGAAAGAACGATTCAGAAGTTGATTTAAAATGCAAAAAGGACAAGTGATTAATTACCCTCTCAACTTTGCAGTATTTTATTCGTTACCATGTAATAGAGATTATTTTATCAATGGCACATAAACTTTAAGACCAACGATCAATTGTCCTGTAAAATTACCACTTGTTGTAGTGGACCGCCGCAACATGGACCATGGTTGGAGCGGAGATCTTGTGCAAGTAGCAGTTCTAAGACAGAAGTGCTGGTGTGTAAGTTGGTAGTCTGTACTGAAGATGACGATTTAGCAGTAACAAGTATGCAGTCCGTATTTACTACCAAACGGACAGAATGGTTGTCTATTAGCAACTATGCTCGCGTGCATAGAGCCATAAAATTAAACGAAGCCATCAATTCCTTGGCGATAGAAACAAAAAACAACAAAAGCATAAATGACAGACAAAGAAACATCTTTCATCATGATAATCCTAAAGATATGTCATTCACTGATCACTCGACACTGACTAGTAACCCGAAGAAAAGTACAGTGGTACGATTCTGTAACTCACACGTTTTCCCTAAAAACGACCCAGCAAAGATAAACCGATCCATTTCACAGAAAGTTCGTCTGCAGCGTCGCCCCGCTGCCTGCTGGGTGGATGGAGTGTTTTTCCATGTGCGTGCGTTTTTTTTTTCCCCCTTTCGCACCATCCGACCCTTTCTCTCTCCCTCCCCACTTTTATATAAGCCATGGGTGGAGCACTCACAGCTCGATCGGCAAGGCGGCCTCGTTGTAGTAGTGCGCGTTGCTTGCTTGCACTAGCAGCACAGTAGCACTGTGTGCACACCTCTCACCACTGCAGTTACAAGAGCGAGTCTTAGCTAGAGTGAAGTGATAAATACAGAGCTAGTACGCGGAGAGAGAAGGAAGGGGAGAGAGATGAGGCAGTCCAGGTTCAAGAGCATCTGCGTCTTCTGGCAGCAGCCAGGGCAAGAAGAGGAGCTACCATGACGCTGCCATTGAGCTCGGCAACGAGCTGGTAACTAACTATGCTCCAGTATAGTGCTACTCCCCAATTCTACTTGTACTTCGAACTTGCAAGATGCTGCATGTCTTTACTTCCGTCCATGGCCACTCCATGCAATTTCACCATATCAATTTGCAATGCAAAAGTAACATGATTCACCACACAAATCCCCTCTATTACTACGCACAGTAACCTCGGGTGCAAATTTTAGCGGTAGTAATTAAGCAGCATGGGGAGCATAGCTGGCTCCCAGGCAGAGCTAGTGCCTCTGCAGACGGTTCAGCAAAGTTATTTACCACTGAACTTTTCCCAGATGCCGCCTTTTTCTCTCTTCTTCTTCTTCGACAAACGTCATGCACAGCTGCTGCTTTACCTTCGCAATCCAAGACACACACTCTCTGCTCCTCTGTTTCTTGTGTCGCTCGTCTTGTCCTGCCTTTGCCTTTGCTGCTTGCCGGCTTCTTCCCTGCACCATCCATTCTCCTGCCCAATTCACACCTGTACAAGCAGTGTGTAGTGCAGCAAGGCTAACGTACAGCATCGATCATCTGCAAGACTGCATGATTGGTGTATTCTGCGTGTTCCTGCTTGTTAAGCCGAACCGCCCTGCTGCATTCACGAGCTCCATAAATTGAACGGCTAGCTCCATCGCCTCGCATTAAAGAAGCATCGCTGCCAACTCGCGAAGCAGAGCACCTCCCCTTCCCTACCACATGCATGTCGTACAAACTGCACCAAGTCGGCAGGAGTAATACTTTTTCAGTTTAACCATGCGGTGATTGTAATATTGTGCTCACTGGTTAGCGATTTGGGGTTCGGATCGATCGACGCTGCAGGTGGCGGGAGCATAGACCTGGTGTACGGCGGGGGCAGCATCGGGCTCATGGGTCTCGTCTCCCAGGCGGTGTACGACGGCGGCAGGCACGTCATCGGGTAAGTGCAGAGGCAAGCGGCCACTGCACTGCAGAAAGCTTCATCTGCTCTCATGAATCCCAAGAAGAATGTGTTTTTGTTCGTGGAGTTCATGTGCTGATCACTTCTTTTTGTCATCTTGTTGTCCGTGCGCAGGGTCATTCCCAAGACTCTCATGACCCCAGAGGTATGTCTGCCTCCATCATGCTTCTACAACTGACACTATCTCGTTGCTAGCTCGCATGTTACAACAGCAACTTAACTGTAACCAAGTAGTATTAGTAGTAATAGTAGTAGTAGAACATGCATGGTCACTGACAAGCACGCCTCTGAATCTCCACCGTCAGTGGGGCTTGCCTGTCAGCGACTCATCGGAGGGATCTTGTACATGTGTCGTTCGCACGCGTAGCAGCGCTTTGCGTCCCTTGGACCCAATTATAGCAATGCTCTCACGGCTGGGAGTTTTTAAGTTGTTGTTAGGGCATGGAAGTAATAATCAAATAGGGCTTGGGAGTCTGAACTCTGAACACTCCTGTTGTAGTCCCGGGGGACATGGCACTTGGCGTAAATGAATCCCATCTGATGAGCAGTGGTGATCGAGAGCTACGAGCTTTTGGCACAAATCCAAATCTTGGCGTGAGGATAAACTAGTGGGAAAGTGCAGCTTTACAGATGTTAATTTCTTCCCCCAAAAAGTCCTGCCATGGAAGAGAAAAAGGGTTGCCTTCTTGATGCAAGAGTAGCATGTTATCTAGGCAGAAGTAGAGGGCATTGTCTTTGACTGACTCTGATGTTTTGCCCAGAGGAATGTGTCTTTTTGTGTGTGTATGAGAGAGAGAAGTTTTGAGAGAGTGTTTTTATACTTCAGAGAAGTACACTGGTCTTGGTGGAAATGAGGAGTTGATGTCTTGTTTTGCACCAAATTATCAGTAAACTCGAGTTTTGGGATATGTGAAGCTTCAGTTTTAGAGAGCACAAAAAATATTCCTTAGGTATGAATGGCCCCCCTTTTTTTTAAAAAAAAAAGAAGTATAAATGATCCACGATGAGTACTAGAGTACCTAGCCATGACTTTGTACTTTTGTGGTTATCTTATATGCCACATCGCTATAGATGCTGTACTATATGCCACAAAGAATTAACCCAAGGTTCAGAAGCCTCATATCCACATTCATCCGGGCTTGGCTGTGGCTTTGTTTGAGGTCCTCTTCCTAGTTGCCTTTTTACCATTCCCCCAAGCATGCAAGAGGACTAGTTAAATCATCTAGGGCCATTTTTGTTCCCTTGGAGCACAATCATGCCCCTCTAGGAAATGTACTACAAGCTAGTAGTGTTTGTCTGCACATACACCACCACACACACCAGCATCATAGCATGGCAAAGAATTCTTTTACTACTCCCTTTGCAGCATAGCTCAGGAGGTGAGCTGAAAAACAAAGTTCTTTTTTTTTTGGCCAGATAAGTGGTGAGACAGTGGGGGAGGTGAGGCCAGTGGCAGGCATGCACAAAGGAAGGCAGAGATGGCAAGGCAGTCTGATGCCTTCATAGCCCTACCTGGTGAGTCACTATCATCTCACATGTAGCCTGCATTTTATCCCACCAGAAGAACATTCAAGGCTGTGCAGAAATCCCTGACAAGTTACAGCAAAGTGGGGGTAGTAACTTCTGGCATTTGTACAGTGTCTCACATGTCTAAAATGAATACTACTGGGGCTACTTGTGAGCCATTACCTTCCTGGTGTAACTAATAATTGGTGCAAAGGTTCTATCACACGTCTTCTTGCTGTGTGTAGTAGTACTAACAATGTGAATGTGTCGATGCAGGAGGATATGGGACACTGGAGGAGCTGCTTGAGGTGATTACATGGGCACAACTCGGCATCCATCATAAACCGGTACTGTCCTTTGCTTTGTGTGGGCTCTATCTGCTAGCATGACAAACTCTAGGCTATTTAGCTTTGGCATCAGTAGTTTATGCAAGACAAATGCAACAAACGTTTGTGCTCTGCAAGAGTGAGGCAACATAGCAACAGCTGAAATAGTATCTGAATGTGCTGGCTCTGGTTCTTCAGGTTGGCCTGCTCAACGTCGACGGATACTACAACTCGCTGCTGACCTTCATCGACAAGGCGGTCGAGGAGGGGTTCATCAACCCCAGCGCACGCGTATCATCGTGCTGGCCCCGACGGCGCAAGAACTGATGGAGAAGCTAGAGGTAGACGACGTCACAGAGACAGCATGCCCCTGAACCTGAATCCATTCGAATGTTGCTACGCAATGCCTTGTTTGCAAACGATTATCAGGAGTACGTGCCTTACCACGACAGGGTCGCCGAAGCTGAACTGGGAGATGGGGCACCTAGGGTACTGACACTGCAAGCGAGGGCCAGCTGCTCCTGGGATATGGACGAACAGTCGAGCTGAGCCCGCGCCCATGGCGATCGATCGACGGACGGAGGGATCAAGCCGTCAATTGGGCGTTTTAACTTGATGCAGATTTGGAGTGTTGAATGAAGGTTTGATTGATGTAGCAAAGAGCGTGCGTGCATGGCCCATTTTGTATATGTTTGCCTCGATCTGGGTCAGCCTTAAATATTGTAAAACTTGACCGGTTTCAGTTCCCTCCTCCCTGCTGTTCTTCTGCTCGATCTCTACCTACAGAGTAACTCTATCTATCAACGTTGATTTCAAGATCCTGAATCGATTGACTACAGCAAGTGTTATACTAAGCATTGAACAAGTACTGCTTCACTTCTAGCTCGTTTTTTTTCTTTTTCCGAACGGCAGCCGCGTGCCTTTCATATGAAAAGGAGAGATGTAATCCGGCGATGTCACCTGAACTTACTTCATGTCTAGCTTCAGCAGCCTGAAGTTGCAATCCGGCGACGTTGACGCGCAGCGGCGGCGGCGGCGCGTCACGCTGGTGATCTGTTTTCTCCGCTGCAGAATCCTCCGAGCCTGCCGCAATTCATAACGAACTCGAGTCTCAAAAGGGAAATCGGAACGAACACGAACCTCAAAGGGGAAAAAATCGTGGCAACTGAACCGTATGGACATGTTTTTTTTATTTGTTTATGGTTTATACTGTTTATATATATTTAGGCTGTTTATGAGATAGTATGGAGTAACAGAAATTCACATATTTTTTGCGATATAAATAAAGTTTATAGTGTGTGCTACAATAACTCGTTGATCTCGTCTGAAAAAGACACCTTTTTAAAAACTAGTTATTATAAAAAATTAAAAATAGTTTTAAATTGAAAAGGAGACTAGTATAAAATTAGCCAAACTGATAGGGTTAAGAAAGAGATACTAGTATAAAATAGTCGAGTCGAGCAGTTAAGGTTAAAAGAGAAGAGGGGTCAGTTGACCTGACCGGTCCGAGCAACCCCTCCTTCCTTCTGGGCCTTCCCCAGCTTCCCTTCCTCCCAGCCGAACCAAACCGGCCCAACACGAAATGGATCAACCAGACGCGAATCCCCGCAACACACGGGAAGAACACACCCCCCTCTCGACGCCTCCCTCCCCGCCGCCGCAAATCCCCGCGGCGCCGCCTCGGATCGCGTCTATCGGAATCGACCAATCAAATCATGGTCAGGTTTCGCGTCCCTCCCGCCCAACCTCCCTATGCATGCGATTTTTTTTTTTTGTCGTCCTTGCTTCTCGTATACGCGCGTTCGCCTTGCTGTGTTAAAACGAAGCTGAGATCTATAGTCTCTTAGGGCTGATCGGGGCCTGACGTTTTCGAGATCTAGTACCGGCTGCTTGTTCATAGGCCTGTCTAGTCGAATTGGTGACCTTGTTCATGTGATGCTGAGGGTGCTGGAACCACTAAATGCACAGGAGGAATCTATTGTTGGCTAGGTTTTGGGAAATAGTGTGCAATCGCACAGGCTCGATTTGCAGGGGCTCTGGCATAAAATCAAAGAGTAGCGACATGATTTTTAGTTTGCTTACGGATTACGACCTTGCTTCTTGGATTTTCGACAATATGAGCAAATTCGAACGAAGCAACAAAGGTATGGTGGTGATAATTAGAACCAACTTCTGAGCTTGTTTTTCAATGATTAGTTTTTGAGGCCAAAGTGGGGTACCATATTCATAGGCAGCTTGGGAATTTCACCAGGGCCGTATCGTCGATTCGTTGTTGGGTAGATTCTAAATCATTCTCCCTGTGGAGATTTAACGCTGAGGCATAGTATCCAAATGCATGAAATACCCATTTACGTGTTGCTTCTCACTTACATGTTGTCACTTTTTCTAATTTCCAGGCTGGCAAGCTTATTGCAAACCTGATTGTCATGGGCTCTGGGATTATAGGAAGAGCTATGCTTCAGGCATACCGGAAAGCACTTGAAAGTAAGTTGCTTCCTTATGAGTTATGTGGAACCTAGGATGCCTTGACCTCCTTGTTCCTTGAGGACATAAAAGGATAGGAGGTAGATGGACAGCTACAATTTTTGTAGTCAATGACCACTAATCTGGAATAATTGCTGCTGAAAAAACTAAAATGAAATGATAATTGCGTGTTTTGTTCTGTAATTCGTCAAGTTTTATAAAATAAATTATTTGTCATAACTTATGAAAACTCGTTTGTCTTTTTTTTGTCATTTTCCAAGTAAGTATAGATGCTTGCATTTGGGTTGTAGATTGTTGTGATATAACGGGCATCTTCTTTTCAGTTTCTAAAAGGTGATTTTTGGTTTTTCTACAGTATTTGGTTTCAAACGGAGTGTCTTTTCAAGACGGGGTCTACAAATTGATTGTAGTACATACTATAGCGACTTCATTTATATCGGTCAAAACCGCACGCGAGTTTATGTTACTCCGTACCCTCTCTCACGAACAGCCCTAAAGCCATAAGTCGCAGCTATAAACCATAAACCGAAGTAAAAAGAACAAGCCTAACGTATCCTGGCTTGCATCCATTTGTCATATTATGGATTGGTATTCATGAGTTATAGATGCTTGCGTTGGGGTTGTAGCTTTTGCATTGCTGATTGTTGTGTTACAACTTACAAGTATAGGTCTCTGTCCCTCATGGTTGTTTGATTTCATTTTGACCTGATGCTTGTGAGATGTCTAATTTCTAATGGCATGCCAGAGATTTCTTATATAAGTGTCTAGCTTCGAGAAGATTAACCTTATCAAAACTAGTTTGAACTTTGGATGTCTATGCTTGAACTTGGGTTTCCCCTTGATAAATGAAAATAGTGAGCCTATCAGACTTTGTTTTGCTTATGGTCTAGCAATTTGGTAAGTAAAGTGAAGTAAATTCCTGATTTTATCCAAAAAGAAAAGGATTATCATGAGAGCTTTGTTACCTCAACTTAAGGAAACTGTTGAAATGAAGTACAGTAGAACTCTGATTTACAAAAAGAGATGAGGTTAGGCCAACATGTCTGCTTTATGAAACCTACTTAGAGTATTCACGGAGAGAGATGAGGCCAGGGCAGCACGTCTTCTTTATGAAGCCTGCTTAGAGTTCACTACATAAATATTGCTTAAAAACAAGGAAAAAGTCCACTTTTCAACCCTGAACTTTAGCCTCGGTTCAATTTTCAATATTGAACTATGAAATCGTTCAAGTCGGGACCTCAAAGTAACAAAACCGTCCACTTTACCCCCCTCTACCCAAACCATGGTGGTATTGTTTGATGTTGCATTAATTTCGGTTGATGTGGTATCCACGTGTGCATATTTCGCTAACACAACCACATGTGCATCCATGTCATCCTCATCTTCTTCCTCTTCTTTCCCCCTCCCCACTGCCATGGTTACATATTAGACTGGGCGTTGCTCCCCTCCCCACCATGCCTGTCCCCTCCCCTCTCCACCTTTCCCCTCTCCATTCCCCCCTCCACGAACGTAAACTAGTTTGGAGAATAGTCGCTGTGTGCTGGCCGTGAACGCCACCTGTGTGCGATGGCCACACATGGGCGGTAGAGAGCTTCGGAGATGGGGAGGCTGGGCCAACACGCACATGAGCAGCGCCTGGACACAGGGAGACCGTAGGTGGCCTTGGCTAGGCCACGGGTGGCCGGTGATGCACCGGTGACAGCGCGGTGGGGCTGCATGGGAATGGCGAGCTACTGGCAACCAATTGACACGGCGATGCTTGGAACGGATTCAGGAGGCCTAGGTGAAGGTGGTGGCGTGGGTGGCGTGGCCGAAAATGCAATGGGGCAGCGAGATGCTTGTGGCGGCACTGCTAGGCTTCGTGGCGGGGTGGCGAGATGCCTGTAGCGGTGCCGCCGCTAGACTCTATGTCGACCGGTTGCAAAGAAGAAGAGAATGTTTAGTGGCTTCTTGGGGAGGTGTTAAAGCTAGTTATGAGAGGAATTTGGTGGAGGGATGGTGATGAAATTTGAAGTGCAGCGGCAGGGGCTCGGCGGCGACTTCGCACGGATTACCGGCCCTAGAGGCGACCACTGCTACCACGGCTTCGGATCTGGGCAGCTATGGAGGTGAGGTAGAGAAGCGAGTTGCTAACCTAGAGCTAGGAGGGGCGAACGGCCTTTTATAGGTGGCAGAACAATGGGCGCGGCCGGCATGTCTGAGCGATGTGGCGACGGGTGGGTGCGGGCATGCACAAGCGGTGGGGTGGTGTGGCTTGCTGCATGGAGTGGGGGTGTTGTGGTGAGTAGAGACATGGGCAGCATGGCCACAAGCGAGCAGACGCATGGGGTTTTGTTTGTTGTAGCCACGCCGCAATGCCAGTATGTTGCTACCATTGTCATCTGTAGCTGCTCCACAGGTCGCCGCGTGCCTCTCCGCACAGCCACCCTCGAGCTCGTGCTAGCCTCTGCAACCGATTTTGGCATCCGCCCACTACTGCTGAGCTCGGCCATGGCCTCCCATGGCGCCTCCTCTGCTTCAGTCAGAAAGAAGAGAGGAAGAAGACACTAGTTACTCAATGAGACAAGAGACAATGACATGTCGACCCTAGTGCATAAGAGATTTTTATATGTTTGATTTGCCAATTCATTGTCACATCATGTCCATGTCAACATCCACACTTGAAAACCATGGACACGTGGCATCAAAACTGGACTGGATTTGGGGAAAGGGGTGAAGTGGACGGTTTTAATAGTTCAAGGTTATGTTACAGATGGTTTCATGGTAAAAGGTTGAAATCGAACCGAGGCCAAAGTTCAGGATTGGATAGTGGACTTTTTCCTAAAAACAATCCTTTCATTTCTTTAGGCTTCGTCTCTGAACATAAAGAATTATGAATCGTTTTTTGGCAACTGCATACTTATTTGTTATTTAGTAGAGTGCTCATCAGACTAGTGTTTCCTTGTTTATCAGCTTGAATCATTTTTTGGCAACTACATACTTCTTTGTTATTAAGTGAATGCTCATCAGACTATTGTTTCCTTGTTTATTAGCTTAGAGATATGTTAATAATTTGTCAGTAAATGACGTACCTATTAAGAATGCATGATTCCGAGAAAAGGAAACGGAAAGTAATAATGCATCAGGATTTATTGCTATCCTCTTGCATTTGATGAACAAATCCCTTGTGCTTCATGTAGTGAACTAGTGATGGATGAAGATTGTACATAAGATAACATTGTGACACTGCTCATTCGTTGATCAGATGGTCGTAATAACAATATAGGGAGGTGCTTTTAGCATTATATTATGGGCAATATTTCTCAGTACCATCGTAAAGATCGCGGAGTTGGAAAATATTATCTAATATGTCACTGACAGGTGGTCCTGGGCCCTACATGTTATTCTCACAAGCGATAGTATTTTTCAACTCTGTGATCTTTGCAATGGTACTGAGCAAAATAATTCTCATATTATTAACATATTGTATCCATGCTTCTTCCACAATGAGTTTACAAGATGGATATTGACCTGCCAGACTCCGTTGGTACTACTATTTATTCGAAGAGAGTGAAAACTAATCATGTATATGCACTTCCTTATGTTAGTTTTCCTCTTGTATTCCGCTAGATGCAAATAAAACTGGTGTGGCCCATGAAGCAATACATAATATCCGCAGAGCCAGCAAAACAATGACTGAGCAAGAAGCGAGGCAGATACTGGGTGTGTCTGAGCAATCGACATGGGAGATCGTACAGGTCTGATACTTCTCTTATCTTCACTTCTGTGTTGTACACCTTTTACTATCTGCATCTGCAGTCCTGAGTCTCCTGACTACGATCTCCTAATAACTATATGTCCAATGCAGCGGTACGACAACTTATTTGAGAGAAACGCAAAATCTGGGAGCTTTTACCTCCAATCAAAGGTTCACCGAGCCAAGGAATGCCTGGAAAATGTGTACCAAAAGAACCAGCAAGATGGAACTCCTACTTGAGATTTGCATCCCTTAAAATTAGTTGTTTCAGATATACTATAACCTATATTCTTTTCCCCACTCATAAGAAAAATGTACATACCAACAACTGTCGCTGTTGTTGTATCATTACAATGTGCAATGTGGAATCAATAAGGGTCGAGTGCAGCGACGGTTGACTTTTAGAAAACTAGTTTGTAAGGCGTCAATAAATTCATGGCACGACGCCTGCCTACAATTTTGTTCTTTTGATTTGATGATCCCATGAAACCATCCTCCCTTATGTACTTTGGCCTTCTTGATGCGATCTTCATTTATGATTGGATCATATACCCTCCCTTTAGTTGGAAAATTGAGGATTTACCCTCCACATCTCAATGACACGTGGGGTCATCATAAGTCACTGACACGTGGACCAGGAGGGTAAATCCTCAATTTCCATCTAAATAGAGGGTATATGATCAATTTTTTCTTTTCCCAGATAGTGCGGATATCTCTGGATGGCGGCATATGTTGGCATAGCAGGAGCCAGGAATGCAAATTAGGTTGAAACATGGGGAGGGGGGTTTGTGCCACTGTAAACTGCACAAATCTTGAAAATGTCATCTCTTGTGTCATATTTGACAGTAAGACAAGCGATGGCATATCCGGGATAGTGACAATTTGCAGTGGCAAATAAGAAATTGCCCCGTATGCCACTGTAAGACAAGTGATGGCATATGTATTTTGTCTTTTCCGGTGATGTTCGATGTTTGGCAGCGCAGTTTGGCTGCCGAACGGAGCATCTTGAAAACCATGTTAGTGTTAGGTTGGTCCATCAGCCGCAGAATTCTGCACGCTTCAAGCATTTGGTCCAAATGTCCAACCGAATAAGAACGCATTTGCCTAAAACTGATACTGGTATAGTTCAACTTACAAAATGTCAGTAATAACATGGGTAAATGGCCCTTTTAGTCCCTGTGCTCCTAGGCTCATTCTGGACTCTTCGAAAAACAATTAACACATATTTGAAACATAGGAATTTCACAGAAATTTCGCAATAAACGGTCCAATTCTTACAGAAATTTGGAAAATTTTCCCTTGTTCCAAACGGACCTTCATTTGGACCTTCTACTTCACAATTTTTTTCCCTTTTGAAATTCTCTACTCCACGGTTCTTGATACAAAGGAAAAAAGGAAATGCATATTGCCCTTTATTTGGTCTAGGACATGGTTGTCACGGCGTCGCCTAGGCGACGCCAAATCGTCCTGGCGCCGGGGAGGAGACGCCGAGGAGGATCGCCTCGCCTTGTCTGAACCCTAGCTTCACTCCCGCCGCGCCGCTTCCCTCCACCCGCGCCGCCTCCCTCCCGCCGCGCCGCTTTCCTCCCTCCCGCCGCCTCTCTCTCCCGTGCTCCAGCCATCTCCCTCCAGCGTGCTCCTGTTGGATTAATTGGGATTGGCCCATTTTAATTTAGCAATTAATCAAATGGAATTCCTAGGCCCACAACTAATGCTAGGTGGAAAATTGTTTAGTCCCATATGGAGAATTCAATGGGAGTTATACCACTTTAAAAGGTGGAACGAGGTAACCCCCTTGTGAAATTGAAGAGAGCTAACACGCGCGCGCGCGCGCGCTCGCTCGCTCGCCTCGCCTCGCCACGCCACGCCACGCCGAGCCGAGCCGAGCCGAGCCGAGCCGAGCCGAGCCGTGCCGTGCCGTGCCGTGCCGTGCGGTGCGTGCGTTGCGTGTGCGTGCGTACGTACGTACGTACGTACGTACGTACGCGCGCAGGCGTGTCGGGTGCGGGCGCGTTTTTCTTTATCTATTCGAAAATCGAAACGCACTGACTCGCTGGCAGTAACGGTGCAGTTACTAGTGGATTATGGCTGCGGTTACTTTCGAGTAATGGGTGCGCAGTTACTAGTGACTAATGGCGGCAGTTTCTGGTCTCTTCATTTTTGCTGTTACAAGAGAACAGCATAAGAAGGCTCTCCTCTCCATACGAAAGAACAGTTCTCTCTCCCTCTGTTTTTGTGCTGCTCTCTGCAATCTCCGGTCCAGAACTTTGCGCGCACAAGTTTCTGGGCGAGTAGGCCTCCGGAACTTCGTCCGTTTGTGTACCTGCACGGGTAGGCGGGCGATCAAGTTTTTGGGGAGCGCATCGGCGCGACTACTCAATCTGCGACGTCTCCTTCCTGGTGGTGAACCATTCGCGGGACTGCACTGCGAACATCTTCCTGCATCAAGCTTCGTCCTGCATCGCGTCTTGATCGACTACATCGAATAGGCCATCATGTCGACTGATGGTAACGGCGCCTCCGGTGTCTCCGACACTGGCCCCGCCCGAGGGTATAAATCTAAAACTTTTCTGGTGTATTTGTTTCTGTGCGCTACGAATATGTTAATAGATATTTCTGTTAGCTTGTTCGTTAGCAAATATGAATACATCGTTAATAGATCACTCATGCATGTTTATGTCATGTTTTATATGCTGAATTTCTGGATTAAAATATGCCGAAAATTGACTAGATTTCCAACAATCCAAAAACTTGATAGGTCTTTTTCGGTAGTTGGCTTTGCTGCGTCGCTTAAACCGCACCCTCCGTTTGATGGTTCCAATTATAAGAGATGGCGTGCACGTGCGATCCTGTGGTTTACTGCCATGGAATGTTTTCATGTTGCACAAGGCAAGCCCGCTGAGCCTCTGTCTGCAGAGGACGAACGCAAGTTCAATTTAGCGGATAACTTGTTTCGAGGTGCACTTGTCAACATACTGGCAGATAACATTGTGGATGTGTACATGCATTTGCCTACGGGCAAAGAGATGTGGAATGCACTTGAGGCCAAGTTCGGAGTTTCCGATGCTGGCAGTGAGCTGTATGTCATGGAGCAGTTCTATGACTACAAGATGGTCGATGACCGTTCTGTAGTAGAACAAGCTCATGAGATTCAGGCGCTGGCAAAGGAGCTTGAGAACAATAAGTGCGAGTTACCGGACAAGTTTGTGGCTGGCGGTATTATCGCCAAGTTACCACCTTCTTGGTCGGATTTTGCTACTTCTCTAAAACACAAGAGGCAGGAGTTCAGTGTTACTGATCTCATTGGCACTCTTGGTGTTGAAGAGAAGGCGAGGGCAAAAGATACTCGTGGCAAGAAAGTTGCTGCTGAGGGAGGTTCTAGTGCCAATTTGGTGCAGAAGAAGAACCCACAGGCTTCCCACAATAAAGAAAAAAATAAGCCTTTTGTCAAGCCCAAGACTACTACTGAGTTTAAGAAGAAAGGCAAAGGAAAGGGCGGCTGCTTTGTGTGCGGTGATTCTGGCCATTGGGCTAAGGATTGTCCAGACCGCAAGGATAAGCAGAAGAAGTCTGCCAACATGGTTATTAGTGATGCTGGAGGAACATCGGGGTATGGTAATTATTTACCTACAGTTCTTTCTGTTTGTCAATCACCTGAGTGGTGGGTTGACACTGGTGCTAATATTCATGTGTGTGCTGATATTTCCTTGTTTTCATCTTATCAGGTCTGTCGAGGTTCCTCCTTGTTGATGGGAAACGGATCGCATGCAGCTGTTCATGGTGTTGGTACGGTCGATCTGAAGTTTACTTCGGGAAAGACCGTGCAGCTGAAGAACGTGCAGCATGTCCCCTCCATAAAGAAAAACCTCGTCAGCGGATCTCTACTGTGTAGAGATGGTTTTAGGCTTGCATTTGAGTCCAATAAATGTGTCGTGTCTAAGTATGGAACATTTGTTGGTAAAGGCTATGAGAGCGGAGGCTTGTTCCGTTTTTCTTTGATGGATTCTTATAATAAATTTGTGAACCATGTGTGTAACGATGATGATGAATCTAATGTTTGGCATTCACGACTTTGTCATGTTAATTTTGGGTGTATGACGCGCTTAGCTAATATGAGTTTAATCCCGAAATTCACTTTGGTCAAAGGTTCTAAGTGCCATGCGTGTGTTCAATCGAAACAACACTCGCAAGCCTCACAAGGTAGCAAAAGAGGCGAGGAATTTGGCACCGTTAGAACTCATTCATTCTGATTTATGCGAAATGAATGGCGTGTTGACTAAAGGTGGA
This sequence comes from Dendrocalamus latiflorus, assembly GCA_017311315.1. Classification (NCBI taxonomy): domain Eukaryota; kingdom Viridiplantae; phylum Streptophyta; class Magnoliopsida; order Poales; family Poaceae; genus Dendrocalamus; species Dendrocalamus latiflorus. Next base: position 5,527,726 of record CM029678.1, on the reverse strand, counting down.
AAGAAATATTTCATGACGCTTATAGATGATTGCACTAGATTTTGCTACGTGTACTTATTAAAAACAAAAGATGAAGCGTTGGATTATTTTAAGATCTATAAAGCTGAGGTAGAAAACCAACTTGAGAGGAAAATCAAGCGGGTAAGGTCTGATCGTGGGGGAGAGTATTTTTCAAATGAGTTTACTTTATTCTGCGAGGAACATGGAATTATTCATGAGAGGACGCCTCCCTATTCTCCCGAGTCAAACGGGGTTGCCGAAAGAAAGAATCGCACTCTAACTGATTTGGTTAACGCCATGTTAGACACTGCGAGACTTTCTAAGGAATGGTGGGGTGAGGCTATATTGACCGCGTGTCATGTCCTGAATAGAGTTCCAACAAAGAATAAAGAAGTAACACCATTCGAGGAATGGGAAAAGAAGAAGTTGACTCTCTCATACTTGCGCACCTGGGGATGTTTGGCCAAAGTTAACGTGCCAATTGTCAAGAAGCGCAAACTTGGACCAAAAACCGTAGATTGTGTATTTCTTGGTTATGCTATGCACAGCGTGGGTTATAGGTTCTTAATTATAAAAACTGGAGTACCTGACATGCGTGTTGGTACAATCATAGAGTCCAGAGACGCTACATTTTTTGAGAATGAATTTCCTATGAAATGTGATGTACCTAGCTCATCTAGTCAAGAACCTATAATTTCCCTTGATTCTTTTGTGCCGATAGAACATGTTAAGGAAACGCCTATGGAAAATCCTGAGGAGGATAACGATGAAGTTACTCGAAAGAGTAAGAGACAGAGGATTGCAAAATCTTTTGGTGATGATTTCATTGTATACCTCGTGGATGACACTCCTAGAACCATTGAAGAGGCATATTCTTCTCCTGACGCTGACTATTGGAAGGAAGCAGTACGGAGTGAGATGGATTCTATTATGTCTAATGGAACTTGGGAGGTCGTTGACCGTCCTTATGGGTGTAAACCTGTAGGATGTAAATGGGTTTTCAAGAAAAAGCTTAGGCCTGATGGTACAATTGAAAAGTACAAGGCAAGGCTTGTGGCCAAGGGTTATACCCAGAAAGAAGGCGAGGACTTCTTTGATACTTATTCACCTGTTGCCCGATTGACCACAATTCGAGTACTACTTGCCCTGGCTGCCTCTCATGGTCTGCTCGTTCATCAAATGGACGTTAAGACAGCTTTTCTAAATGGAGAGTTGGAGGAGGAGATTTATATGGATCAGCCAGACGGGTTTGTGGTAGAAGGTCAAGAAGGAAAGGTGTGCAAGTTGTTGAAGTCTTTGTATGGCTTAAAGCAAGCACCTAAGCAATGGCATGAGAAGTTCGACAGAACTTTGACATCTGCTGGCTTTGTTGTGAATGAAGCCGACAGATGTGTGTACTATCGCTATGGTGGGGGAGAAGGAGTGATCTTGTGCTTGTATGTTGATGACATACTGATTTTTGGGACCAACCTCAATGTGATTGAGGAGGTCAAGGACTTTCTGTCCAAGAGTTTTGAGATGAAAGATTTGGGAGTGGCTGATGTGATTCTTAACATTAAGCTACTGAGAGGAGGTGATAGTGGGATTACACTTGTGCAATCTCACTATGTAGAGAAGGTCTTGAGTCGCTTTGGTTATAGTGACTGCAAGCCTGCTCCTACTCCTTATGATCCTAGTGTGTTATTGAGGAAAAACCGAAGAATAACAAGGGATCAATTGAGATACTCCCAGATTATTGGCTCATTGATGTATTTAGCTAGTGCTACGAGGCCTGACATCTCGTTTGCTGTGAGCAAGCTAAGCCGGTTTGTTTCAAATCCGGGAGATGATCATTGGCGTGCTCTTGAGAGAGTAATGCGCTATCTAAAGGCAACCGTGAGCTATGGAATTCACTATGCTGGGTACCCAAAGGTACTGGAGGGCTACAGTGATTCAAACTGGATCTCTGATGCTGATGAGATAAAAGCCACGAGTGGATATGTGTTCACACTTGGAGGTGGTGCTGTTTCCTGGAAGTCTTGCAAGCAGACCATCTTAACAGGTCAACAATGGAAGCAGAACTCACAGCATTAGATACCGCTACTGTTGAGGCTGAGTGGCTTCGTGAACTCCTTATGGATTTGCCGGTGGTTGAAAAACCGATACCAGCTATCCTGATGAACTGTGATAATCAGACTGTAATTATCAAAGTGAACAGTTCTAAGGACAACATGAAGTCATCTAGGCATGTTAAGAGGCGGTTGAAGTCTGTCAGAAAGCTGAAAAACTCCGGAGTGATAGCGCTGGACTATGTCCAGACAGCTAATAATCTGGCCGACCAATTTACAAAGGGTTTATCACGTAATGTGATAGATAGTGCATCGAGTGAGATGGGCCTGAGACCCACATGAGTCATACCACAGTGGTAACCTGTTCTACGTGATCGGAGATCCCGTGAAGTAGGATGGTGAAACAAGCTGTTGATTGACTGGGAGGAGAGATCTTTACAGGGCTCATTTCTTCAATGATGCACTTCTCTCCTATTCTGTATGGCAGGTTGGTTTTTACCTTAATGTGATCCGAGTGGCTTATTTAGAGCAGAGATGTCGGCCTACAGGACATCTTAGAAGGAACACACCTATATGAGTTCGACTGCTGGTCACAGTCTATGAGATTTGGGTGATCTCTAGATACTCATGAATAGGCATGGAGTATGACTTATACGCTCCAACCAGAGGGGATGCTTTAGGCAGCCTAGTACTAGTAAAGGAATTGGGTAAAGCTTGTTCGCACAAAACTGTCAATTCAAGGCATAGTCCATTGTTCAGTTGTGGATGAGTGTAACTCCTTTCCTAGGTGGATGTTCAACTTAACAGTCTCCATCGAAACACTGGTATATCAAACATCAGCAGAACTGAGAGCATTTCTCGTGTGCCTTGAAATTTGGTGGGGATTGTTGGATTAATTGGGATTGGCCCATTTTAATTTAGCAATTAATCAAATGGAATTCCTAGGCCCACAACTAATGCTAGGTGGAAAATTGTTTAGTCCCATATGGAGAATTCAATGGGAGTTATACCACTTTAAAAGGTGGAACGAGGTAACCCCCTTGTGAAATTGAAGAGAGCTAACACGCGCGCGGCGCGCTCGCTCGCTCGCCTCGCCTCGCCACGCCACGCCACGCCACGCGCCGAGCCGAGCCGAGCCGAGCCGAGCCGAGCCGTGCCGTGCGTGCGGTGCGGTGCGTGCGTCGTGCGTGTGCGTGCGTACGTACGTACGTACGCGCGCAGGCGTGTCGGGTGCGGGCGCGTTTTTCTTTATCTATTCGAAAATCGAAACGCACTGACTCGCTGGCAGTAACGGTGCAGTTACTAGTGGATTATGGCTGCGGTTACTTTCGAGTAATGGGTGCGCAGTTACTAGTGACTAATGGCGGCAGTTTCTGGTCTCTTCATTTTTGCTGTTACAAGAGAACAGCATAAGAAGGCTCTCCTCTCCATACGAAAGAACAGTTCTCTCTCCCTCTGTTTTTTGCTGCTCTCTGCAATCTCCGGTCCAGAACTTGCGCGCACAAGTTTCTGGGCGAGTAGGCCTCCGGAACTTCGTCCGTTTGTGTACCTGCACGGGTAGGCGGGCGATCAAGTTTTTGGGGAGCGCATCGGCGCGACTACTCAATCTGCGACGTCTCCTTCCTGGTGGTGAACCATTCGCGGGACTGCACTGCGAACATCTTCCTGCATCAAGCTTCGTCCTGCATCGCGTCTTGATCGACTACATCGAATAGGCCATCATGTCGACTGATGGTAACGGCGCCTCCGGTGTCTCCGACACTGGCCCCGCCCGAGGGTATAAATCTAAAACTTTTCTGGTGTATTTGTTTCTGTGCGCTACGAATATGTTAATAGATATTTCTGTTAGCTTGTTCGTTAGCAAATATGAATACATCGTTAATAGATCACTCATGCATGTTTATGTCATGTTTTATATGCTGAATTTCTGGATTAAAATATGCCGAAAATTGACTAGATTTCCAACAGCTCCCGCCGCCGAGGGGAGGGGAGGCGACAGGGGGAGGCGGCGGCAGGGGGAGGCGGCGGGGAGGAGAGGCGCCGGGGGAGGAGGTGGCGCGCGGCGGCGGGGAGGAGAGGCGGCGGGGGAGGAGGTGGCGCACGGCGGCGGGGAGGAGAGGCGCCGGGGGGGAGTCGGTGGAGACGGGAAGACGCGACGCGAGAGAGAGGGAGTCGCGAGGGAGTCGCGAGAGAGAGGGCGTCGGGAGACGCGATGCGAGAGAGAGAGAGGCGGAAGAGTCGGGAGACTGAGACGCGAGACAGAGTTATACGCGAGAGAGTCTCGGCATCGGAGTATTTACACGAGAAAGAGTCGGCTTCCGTCGCCGTGCCCGTCGCCTAGGCGTCGCCGGGCCCTCGCCTAGGCGTCCAGGCGTTCCTCACTCGCCGTGCTCGTCGACTCCGCCGTGACAACCATGGTCTAGGATTTCGTTCTTTCCTGTGATACTCGTTCTATTTGAAGGGAACAACCTGGAAGTGGACTCCTGCAATTTGAAGGGTTAAATACTCCAGATGGGAGGACAGACTTCATTGACCAGTTCAGTTCCAGGACATTGTTGGCTTTGCTAAGATGTGCCTTAATCAACCAGCTGAGCGCAGGCAGGCAGGCACTACCTCTCGCCGAACAAAGATTTTGACATCCCAGCGGCCCAAATTTGACGAGTTGATCTCCCAACAGCGTCGATCTGAACTAACAACTGTTGAGGTGAGCCAGTCGAAGTGACACGCGCACGGTGGATGCGTCGAATTGGGACATTTTGTATTGGCCACGTTCGTGGGGCGTCCCTTCTATCAAGCGTTAGCAACTAACGGTGTCAAGGGCAATCGAAGCATAGGAGGAGATGAAAATGGCTGCCACGACACTGCATTTTTCCCTTTTCTTTTTCTGTTTCTTTTGGCCAGGCACACCGTGAAACCCGATAACTAGCTAATCAGAAATCACCATTACGATTTATAAATTTGTGTTAATTTGCCGAATCACACGGCAGCCATTAACAACATCATTGTGAATTTTGGAGAGAAATACCTCAAATTTGCCCAAATTGCCACTCTTCGTCCTCTTCTCTCATGCTTCCTCCTTACGGGTTTAGCAGTGGTGAAGACAGAAAATTTTCATAGAGGTGAGGACTATATAGTAAGAATGTGCTAAATAATAATTTTTCTACTAATTCTTGTATGTACAACCATGGCTCGTGCCAGTTCCCCCTTCCTTCACCACTAGGTTTGGGCCCACAACTAGCTACTGAATTTTGGCCTTTAGCTGCTAGGAACCTTACGCCGTGGTGCGACCACTCCTCTCCTCGCCGTCGTCATGGCGGCTATCATCGCCATGTGATGTCGCTCAAACGCTCACCTAGAGCCACCGCTTGGCAGTTGTCAACACAACGCCGTCGTGGTCTCCTCTCTGACGCCGTAACTATTGCCTTGACCTCTTTATCCCGCTTCGACCGCTGCTATTGCGCTCTCCCTAGATTATTGTAAAACTATGTCGGTTGTCATCATAAAGAAAAAAGGGGTAGCTCAATCTGTGTACACTTCTAACTTAAGACCATGTTCAAAAGTGATATGACTTTTGGCTTTTGACTGATCACGAAAGAGATTGAGAGAGTAAATAACACTTGTATTGAAAAACCACTTCGTTCAAAACGGCTTCTACAATGACTCATATAAACGGTTTATAAAAACCACCTTAAAAAGCCACTTCATTCAAAAACAGACTTTTAAAAGCAAAAACCAAAATTGTTTAGAAGAGGATCTAAATCTAACACACAACACAATAAATAGGCATTCTTTAGGAAACATAAATAGGCGTATCTTTATTCCTAGCAATTAGGGCGTCTCCAACAGCTGGCTATTTAGTTAGCTAGATCTGATGTGGCAAGGAAAAAGTAGGAGAGAGAGTAGTCACTAGCGACGAGCAAATAGCTGATCTATTTCACGTAGTCCAAGAACATGAGAGAGGAGCATGTGGGTCCAACAGTATAAAATAGTCTTTGCTTTTGTCTCTCACCTCCACGTCAGCTGACTATATAGCTAGTACTAGCTATTACCATTGCGGACGCCCTAAGACCCTCTACAAACAATAGGAGCTGTTTCCCAATGACACTGTGGGCCCACGGACGGTCCCCCCCCCCCCCCCCAAAAGGAGCCAAATAGGGTGGAATTCCGCGCGGCGAGCTGCGACCCCTGTGCTACGAATGCATTAGGTGGACCCACATGTCAGAGGTGGAAAATACCAGAGGCGTGGGGGGTGTGTGTGAGACGATGGCGATGAGAGAGACGGTGGGCGTTTGGGTTGTTCGCCACCTACCCTCGATCTCTCGAAAACCTTCCCTCCATGACCTCATCGCCAACACCACCACAGCTCATGATCGATCAGCAAAACCCATTTGTTCTTCCTCCCTCTCAGACCTCCTTGGAGAGGAGAACGACTCTCTCTCTCTCTCTTCATATCACAGTATCTCGATCGAGGCCTCTCCGAGAACAAGAATCTCTCTCTCTCTCTCTCTCTCTCGTCGGAAGATCTCGGGACCTCGCGGAGACCAAGGATTTACCAAGGGAGGATCGATCGAGCAAGAGGTGCGTTGAATTCCCTGTGCTGTTTTCTTTCGCGCACAGCTTCTTCTTCTTATTCTTCTTCTTCTTTTCATGGAGAAGCTAGATGTTTTGTTGCTTGGTCGATCGAGTTGCGGATAAAAGAATGCTAGCGATATCTTTGGCTTCCTAATTTTCTTGGCTCTGATTTGCGTGCGTGGTTATGGAGAGATAGAAGCAGCGCACGCTACGGCTTCGGGCCTCCGTTACGCACGACGGCATTTGACCTTGCTCTTAGTGCCGCGTTTAAAATTTCGAATGGCTCAATGGCATCTATTCTAAGCTGGTAAAATCGCCCGTTTCAATGAAAACCTACCATTTGCATCTTGTTTACCTTTCTTACCGGTATCCAACGAGTGTAGGATCTCTGGGCTTAATAAAGGGCCGCTCTTTTGGGCTTTAATTTTTTGTCTTTCGGCTTTTTGAAAAGTCAAAATAAATGGAGTGGTTTTTTCAAACGGATTTTTAAAAATAGTTTCTCGATGCTAAAATCATGCGTTGCCCGTATCTATATTTCTGTCATCTACTATTATTTTTAAAATATAAATAAAAGATATTAGCCGCAACCCTTAAAAATATAACTAAAACCGTTATACAGAATAGACAAGACATATTTAGTAAAACTCAGGCCCCGCTTATTTCGGATTAAGCTTTTGACTTATTTTTCACTATTTCTAAATTTTATCTTTTTCTGACTTTTTGACTTTTTTGAGCTTTTTGCCGATTTTTTCTCGTATTCGTTTACATTGTCTGTGATTAGCTAACCTATTTTTTCTATTTTTAATTTTTAAAATTTTAATTACGCCAAATAAACTATTATCAGCTATAGTGTCATTTCAACTAGTTACGATACAATTTCAGCTAAAACCTTTTTTTTAGCTGAAATGAACTGTCAAGCCTAGACTTTGAGGTTTGGAATAACTGATGCCTTATGCGCACCAAACCAGCAGATTACTCGGTTCCTTTTGTGCGCCCAGAAATGCTACTTCATGGAGCTGCCTTAATAGCAGTCAAATCAACGGATCGGAGCATACCAGTTGTATAGGCCTAATTTGACGTCACTCGGCGGCTGTGGGTTGGCATGGCGGCACCGTACTGGTCAGATTACCCTTTTTGTCCCTATGCAATCCTCGTCTCACAAATTACGTGCCACACCTTGCTAATTCTGGGACTGGGCCGAGGTTGCCGTCCAGACGGAAAATCTTCTCGAATCATGCCCGTTTTGGCATTACCTGGAATGCATGTTTTTTTATATTTATATGAAAATTGAACGGTTTCTAGTGAAACTTTAGCGAAATTCTTACGTTTCAAACAGATCCTGCTTCTTGACGATGCAATGCATAGTTAATCTTCGCAAGCTTAGATTCTGTTGGAAGTTAATTTCTTCGAAAAAATTAACCGGGTTTAACTTTTAACATAACATGTTTAAGCATTCATATCCACCCGTGTTAATTCCCCCTTGGCTGTTTCCTCTTGGCTTGGGCTGACTTGTCCTGTTCTTGGAGCAATCGTCCGATGGATTTTGTGCGCACGGGAATTTTTTTTTATCCAAAGTGCACCCACTTAGCACACATGTTAAGCAATCAACAAGATTCACGGGTGCTACTCCCAATATTCATATTCTAAGGTTCTTTTTAACTGTGGATTATAGTTTATGTTGCAGCTAATGATTTTTGATCTTAACATAAGTACTTATGTGAATGAATCGAGTGTTGATAAAACGGTAAATTACTTTATAAATATTGTCATGATAAGCTGCTTCGAAACAATAGCATAAAAGCTTTCTTGTATATTTGTTGAAAGGAAATTATAAATTATAAGTTAAAAGACTTCGTATCAATGTCATCCCGAATTCACGTGGTGATGCAATGGCTTTAGGTGCATCATGATATTGGAAATGGTTTCGGGACCAGAAGTTCGGCCTAGTTAATTAAAAATTAGGTCAAGCGTACCGTCCATGCTCCCCTGTGCACAACACTCTTGAGTACTGTTAGATTGACCTCTGTGACTGGACACATCACATCGCATGTGGTGACTAGTCAGAATAGCCCTCGTTATACATCACCATCTTCCATTAGTCCAAGAGACGAAGTGCCGGTCCGTTCTGTGCTGATGTGACCACCCAACAAATGTGCAGGCTGGTAGCCTGCACGAAACACTCAAAACTGCCGCTTCTTCAAGCTGGCGCGGCCCCGATCGATTGGGATTCAACAGAAGCTTCCGGCTTATTTTTTATTATTTATTAATTTTATTTTTTTTAACTTTTAGCTTTTATTAGGTTTTTTTATCGGTTCTTTTTTCCTGTATGTGTTTGTATTATATGTAATGGGCTAACATATTTTTTAATTTTTTTAAATTTAATTATACTAAATAAGCCTCTGTCAGCTACAGTATTTTTTCAACTAACTACAGTGTTTTCAGTCATAAACCACAAAAAAAATCCAAATGATCACCACTTAGTGCCTCGTCCAAATTGTGTTCTTGCGAGCACCAATTATCTTCCGGCCTACGTCGTTGTTTTGTCGTATAGCAGCATTCGAATCACACTTTAAAGCCTCTGTTTGGAAGGGGAAATTTTGCTGATTCTATTGGAACTGGACTGTTTTTTTATGGAATTTCTACGTTTCCAACGGGGCTAATATATTCCGACCACGAAAGAGGAAGGCCTAGAACCATGGTGTAAGGATAAAAGTGTGTGTAGTAGTGCATCCAAACTATATGATTAGGACGAACTCGCATTAAGAACTCACTTTTACATTCCCACTAACCTTGATTTGAGAACAAATTCGGAGCAACCAAGTATGTATAGCACATGCATGGAGTCATGAGCTATCTCAGCATTAGCTCCACGCATGCTTCCTATGGACGGGAGTTTACCGGTGAAAATGAATTCGGATATTACTCAGATATCTGGCTACTGAGTCTAGATATCTAATACCTGAATCTGAATGCGAATCTGATATGGGTTGGCACGGATTTGGATTCGGATCTGGATATTCAAATAAGATCTGGATTCGGCAGATATAATAGAAGTAACTTACTAATACGTATCTTTTATATTTGACATTTAAATTGGGCATATTATATATGCATTCCGATCATCTCGACGAGTCTGTCATCATCGTGAATACCACAAGCTGTGTAGTAGTAGTACTGCAGTCGTTGGTTTCGACCGCTTGGTTTCAACCACGTGGATTTCGACCACGTAAGGTTCAACCAAGTTGGTTTCAACCACGTCAGTTTCGACTACATTGGTTCTCGATCATTTTCTTGTCGTTGACCACTCAAGTCGAAATTCAACCGCATTGGTTTTTGACTACGTTGATTCTGGATCATTTACTGATCATTGACCATACAAGTCGTTTTCAACCACTCTGTCTTCTGGCCAATCATGTTAGTACCGCAGAATAATAGTGGTAGTACCACACCTGCAGATTTTGCACGGTAGCTCAGCGCTATGATGTCTCCGGAGGTTGAATAGAGTTCATATCCGAATCTTTATAACTTTGTAGCTTTGGAGCAAATGATTAACAAATATTTAAGGGAAAATTTTAAGCCACCATTTACCTCCCCTCTGTTGCCTATCCGGTCCTACACAACGTTTGTCCGATTCGTATTTGAATCTAAGAAAAAAATATAAATGCGAATATAGTTTGAACACTGTTCAATCCGTATTTGAGAACATGTTCGGTGCAATCAAGTATGTATAGCACATGCATGGAGTCATGAGCTATCTCAGCATTAGCTCCACGCACGCTTCCTATGGACGCAGGTTTAATACACGCACAAGCACAGATGAAGCTGACATGAAACATTAATTTCTTCTCGAACGTGCCATGGATTTGCTGCCGAGCCATGTCAACGCTCGATTTTCCTTGCCGAGCTCACGTGTTTACCGAAAGAAGACTATAGAAAAAGGAAGCAACTTATTAATAACCAGCCGTTGCTCCTCATATGCATTGCTTGTTTGAAGACTCGTTGACATAGCTTCTGGTTCACGAACGGGGCATTCATCTTCCGCCAGGGAGTAGGCGGTGGCGACCGTCGGCAAGGAGATGTCGTCGGACGGCGGGGCCTCCCGGTTCGGCGTCGCCGGCGCGTTGGGCCTCTCGGTGACGTCGTCAGTGGCCATTGTCATCTGCAACAAGTACCTCATCAGCACCCTTGGCTTCTTCTTCGGTCAGTACTACCACTTTCAGAGTTTCAGTACTCTGCTTACTCCGTCCGACAAATTTTTTGTCGGGTACGCGTGCTGTTGGTCTGCGCAGAGAAGTTTCTGAACTTTTTTTGTGTGTGTTTGGGCTTTGGAAATGCAGCGACGACGCTGACGAGCTGGCACCTGATGGTGACCTTCTGCACGCTGTACGTCGCGCAGCGGCTGCGCTTCTTCGAGGCGAAGCCGATTGACGCGCAGACCGTCATCTCCTTCGGGTTGCTCAATGGCATCTCCATTGGTCTCCTCAACCTCTGCCTTGGGTTCAACTCGGTTGGCTTCTACCAGGCAAGCATCCTCCGTTTTGCTGAACCCCAACTGCTGATATTTCGTACTGCTCCCGCTTGCTTACTTCTGAATTAACGGCTGTTTCTTGCTGCAGATGACCAAGCTGGCCATTATACCCTTCACCATGCTCTTGGAAACCATCTTTCTGAGCAAGAAGTTCAGGTGAATATCAAATTCCTTCTCACGTTCCAGAATCCTCTTTGCGCTGTTCTTGAACACACTGCTGATCTTGTAACAAGTTAAGAGTTTATGCAAAGATGAGTTCCTCTCATACTTCACAATCCTGAATTATGCAGCAAGAGCATCAAGGCCTCTCTCATGGTCCTGCTTCTGGGAGTAGGCATCGCATCGATCACCGATCTCCAGCTCAATCTCCTTGGCTCGATCATCGCTGTCCTCACCATCGCCGCGACGTGTGTCAGCCAGATTGTATCCTTATGCTATGTCGTCACATGAACCCAACACTGCTATAGTTGTTACAGTTACAGTGTTGCACTATCGTGTTACACCCTGATCGAGTGATCATTCATCTGAATCTGCATGTCCTCCTTGACCTTCACCTTGAACAAAGCTGACCAACCAAATCCAGAGGAGGCTCAAGGTGTCGTCCACCCAGCTCTTGTACCAGTCCTCGCCGTACCAATCCGCCGTGCTGCTCGTCACCGGCCCGTTCGTTGACAAGCTCCTGACGAAGCGCGACGTCTTCGGGTTCAGCTACACCTTCCAGGTCGTGGTACGTATGTGCAGCAGCAGCATCGAGAAGGAATTTAAACATGTCAGAAATCATCTAAACAATACATTAACTGTGTTCTTGCGTGCAGGCGTTCATCGCGCTGTCGTGCTCGATCGCGGTGTGCGTCAACTTCAGCACGTTCCTGGTGATCGGCACGACTTCGCCGGTGACGTACCAGGTGCTGGGCCACCTCAAGACGTGCCTCATCCTATCCTTCGGCTACGTCCTGCTCAAGGACCCCTTCACGTTCCGGAACGTTACCGGCATCCTCATCGCCATCTTCGGCATGGGCCTCTACTCCTTCTTCTCCGTCTCCGAGAGCAGGAAGAAGACCGAGGGAAACTCGCTGCCGGTGTCCACCCAGGTCCGTACTTGTTCTGACATTGTAGTATCTGAAACTGGTATGGCATGAGTTTGTGCGCGTTTTTGGAGATGACATGACACGGTTGTAACCGGCATGCGCCGTTGCAGATGAGCGAGAAGGACTCGGCGCCGCTCCTCAGCGCAACGAAGAGCTCGCCGTGGCAGGAGAGCAAGGGGTTTGAGAGCTTCGACGATGTGCCGAGGACGGCGAAGAGCGCGTTTAGCCGGCAGGCGAACGCTTAGCGAGCTTAGAATGCATGGTGGAGCAACAGCAAAAGAAATTGTGCTTAAAGATGTACTGTACTGCCCAGTGCAATTCCAATTCTCTCTCTGAGATTTCTCCTACAATGTTGAGATGACGAAATGTATTCTTTCCTGAGCTTGCAAGGATGATCATCTGGGTCGATTTGGCTTATGTCTTTTGGTTTTTATACTTTGCTACGGTAATTCGCTTTCAAATGGTGCGTTTTGCAAGGTAAAGTCTACTAGTTAATTGTAGTAGATATTACACCGACTTTAGCTGTACTAGCCAAAATCGTATGCGACTATCTCCCTCTTTATAATTCCTCTTAGGAACTAATAGAATTCAAAAACCATAAACTATATATAGTCTAAAAGAATCCACTTGATTTTGCAGCGTGATACTAAGATCTTAGGTTCCCTGCACAAAAATTTCAGACCACGTTTGTAACGCAAGAATCTCACAAGAACTTCACAAGGTATTTTCCAGAAAGTAAGTAGTGCATTTCCTACCGAAATTCATTCTCCATTCGAAATGGGGAGGACTGTTCTGGTCATGCTCTAATCTATAACCCTGAAACACTGTGGTTATGGCCTTATGGGCTTCGTAGCCCATTATGACTCACCAATGCCGAACAAAAGGAAAAGTACCCTCGCAAGAAAAACGTGGGGAAGGAAAATAAAAAAAGGTAAATGCATAGCTTCTCCAAATGGGCCCGGCCTAATATGTTTGGGCTTAGGTTGGGTACCAGGTTCCTGGATTTATCTGGACAGGGCAAAACCTTCTCATTGTACCCATTTAGGAGTATGTTCTGGAAGCTTCTTGAGGACACGAATGGCCAATTGGCCATACAATTAATGACTTCGTTTTGTCTACATAACCACTGCATCGCGCTGACCTTGAGTTTCTTGTTCTAAATGGCTTTAACTTTTAATTTATTTTAGGCTTTAACTTATTTAAAATAAAAACCATTTAAAATGTGTTAGCTTCTAATTCAATTTATTTTGGATTTTTTGCCTTTTGTCCTTTTCTCTCTCTCTCTTATTCCTTTACATTATCCGTAATGACATAACGATTTTTTTTATTTTTAATTGAATGACTCAAAAAAACTAACAGTCGCTACAATGCAATTTTAGCCAACGGCCAAATCTATAAGCCAGAAGCTTAAACTTTTTGAGTGAGCCCATAATAGCGCATCTCGGTATCTCAACTGCCGGTGCGCATCTACTTTCACTATCCATTTAGTGCATACACAATGACAATAGGGTGACATAAACTGTCTATAAGAGGTGTCACATAGAAATTTTGCTAAGTTAGATGAAAGAGAAAGAAAAGACAATGTTACCATACCGCCCCCCTTGCCCAAAGTGTTACGCATCGACGATGAGTCCATAATTTGTGGGTTGAGTGCACCGGGTTCCCTTTTCGCTCAGCTATAAATACGAACCTCTTATAGTTGGTTATCAGTCATCTCAGTCACTCATCGCAGAAGCTAATTCTTACGGTGGTCGCTCAAAATGAAGAGTGTGTAGCTAATTATTTTAAGAAGCAAGTGCATAGCTCATTAAGGACACGGTACGAGGGAGCGGTAGTGCTGATTGCTTCTCTTGAAAGACTAGTAATTTTTTCAGATTAGTAGTCAAATTGTCGGTAATTAATGAACTATTCGTATGTAGTTACACACATGTAATCATTTTTGTTGTAACGCTTACTGCGGATCTGATTGTTGTGGCTTCAGGTAGTCGTAGACATAGACCACTTGATAATGTTTTACGACGATGGTCTTGTACGGGCTGGACCCAATGGGTTGAACCTATCAACATGCCAATACAAGGTGCTCCAAGGCGAGACATTCGGCGTCATGAATATTCATGAGCTACGAAGTTGCATCCGAAGAGAGTTCGCTACGGAGGCAATGGTGATGAAACTTGCCATCGAGGGGATCACCTGCACTAATGACGTGTGGGAGTTCGTGAAGGTTAATGGCACTACAACATGAAGGTAGTACATGCAAATTACCTTTCAGCCCGAGGCGGCCATTTACCACAAATTTTGTTGCAGAAATATGCAACGCAAGGGGCAACAAATTTTTCTTCATTGTAAACCTACAGGTGAGATTTTCTTTGGCTTTATATACGTGTCGAAGCTTTATATGCTGTCCAACATGACTTGTCTTTTACTTATAACCCTGACGTATACAGGTTCCTGGTTCTACCACATACAGCTTAGCTTTGTATTATACGATGGATACCCCATTGGAAAATGTTCCTCTACTTGAAAGATTTGTAAATGGAGATTGTAGGACCGAAATGGCGACAGAGGGGGGGGTGAATGTCGATCTTTTTAAAAATTAACCCCCAACAAGTATTCACGAAATTCTCAGTCTCCGATAGCTATAGAGAGCTATGAAGAAGAGAAAACAGAGCGCTAAAAAAACAACGACAAAAGAAAGAGCAGGAAACTGCTGCCCAAGAACACAATAAAACTGCACTGGAAAGATTGAGTGCACCACTGTTTACTTGCTACTACTCTTGCCGCTCAAAGCAAAAGAAATAAAGCAAAAGAGAATGCTCCAACAGAAAGGATCAAAAAGTGACATCCGAAGGACAACTAAAAGGCTCACAATAATGTTCATAATAAAGTTGCCCCCAAAAGAAAGCTCACAAACGGGAATGCTCCAAAAGAATGCTTGCAATGATGTTCCTGCTGTCCGAAATGCTAGAAGATGAAAGAAGGAGACAAATAAATGCGACTTGGCCGATCTTCATAAGGAGGCTGCTCAAAACTCAAACCAAGTCAACTAGCACTGCTGCTCACAAACCATCCGAGAGCATCCTGGGACATGTTTTTTCTTGCCGACCAACAAAAGACATCATTTAATGTTGTCCAAAGGTTTGATGGCCGAACAGTGAAAATAGCTGCCATTAATGCTTTGTTAGGACAGCATGGGATAATCTTGCCATATGTCCTAAGAGCAAAGAAGTATCGCAGCCGAACTGCACTTCAACAGAGCAACAAGAAAAGAAAGACCCAACAGGGAACAGCCACCAAAATAGTAATCTATATGCAGGTACTAGAGATGGCTGAAATACTTCATGCAGAGGCCAGAGCCCCTATTTTTTTTTGCATGCTGTCGACCAGATCAAATACACAGACCAAGAAGGGACTAACAAGAACCAAAAGCACATAACAAGAGAATAAAAGAAACCAAGGCACCAGAGACTCAGAAGAACTCAAATAGAAATAACTTGAAAAACGATACGGAGACATACATGATTGATATAGAGTTTACATTCAGTACATCTCACTCCAATCTACTACTAACAAGTCCCCATACATGCTTGAGAATCAAGAACGCATAGCACGCATGCATAGGAGACATACCCACTCTCTCAACCACTAAAGCACAAAGCAAAAGGCCTAAAACCCCTCTCCAAGTCTTGCAAACAACCAGGAAACACACTCCTATTTATAGCATTCCTTGATGGGTTTACACTTTACTTTGCCCATTTTACCCCTTCATGCTTTGCCCGCTAACCCGCTTCCTTTTGCAGCCTCGCGCTTTTACCGAAACGCCCCTGTTGCACCTTCCGGAAAGCTTCCGCGTTCCTTGTCTCGCACGCCTCGCAACCACCTCGAGTCTACGTCGTCTTCGACACATCCCGACTGTTCTGACCTCAGCGCCACCTGCGCCTAGTCCAGTCCTCCGTGTCTCGCCACGACTCCACTCGCGTCCTGCAGCCATCACAGACAAAAACCACATCGCATAGCACGGCACAAAGCATATAAACATGATTAGTACCAACAAATCCTACTCAAGCGAGAAATGGCCCAAATGACCAACCGGGAAGACGACCACGCGTCAAATCTGTCTAATCATAACCCAACCTCGCCAAATGCCAAAAATGGCACGAATCACTCAAACCAAACTCTCTCTAACCAAACCACGTGTCAATTACTCATCACCAACTTGGGATTTAGACCACATGGTCTCTCAATCTTCCCCTTGATGAGTATATTGACAAACCCTGAAAAACGTTGAGTTTGATTGAAATGAAAAAGAGTCAAACATGGTCCAAAGAAGATTAAGGAAGCTAATGACCATGTTGACAAAGAACACTAGAGCTACAAAAGAAAGAGCAAATTTTTCTTCAAAGCTCTAGAAATATCCAAAAGACTTTTTCACTGACTTTTTTACTTCTATTCTCCCCCTTTTGGCAATAAACACATCAAGGATGCAAAAGAGATAATAAGATCACAAACATGGATGAAATGGCTGAAGTTTGATTATTTCTAAGCATTTTGAGCCATAAGAATTATCCATGATGACCATAATGAACTACACCAAGCCATAACTCAATAAAGGTTATCTAGATCATGACAGGATATGTATATCCTAGCTAGAGCACATAGATGGCGATCTGAAATGTAATGCATTTTATGAGCATGTCAAGTCATCAATAAGCAAAGTCTAATTAGAGATATCCAAGGATGATGCAGGCCATGTCAATAAGCTAAGTCGAACAAGGAAGCTAATATTGAGTCCAAATAGAGTGCTATAAGCTCAAGATTGAAACATTGGTTAAGTACATGGTTCTTTTTGTAGCTTAAGCAAATTGAACACATAAAACATTGTCTTCTTAAAGCTCATGGTCGTTTCCAACCCAATTTTTTTTTGGGGAAAATCTGTTCAGTAGCACTGAAAATACACCGTTTCCGGAAAATACCACTAAAAGAATCGGGCTCCGAAAATTACCACCAAAAAATGCAATTTTCTTCGGGATCTAGCATTCTGGACAAAAATGCCCCTCTCCCTCCCCTCCCTCACCTTCTCTCCTCCTGCGCCGCCCCGTCCGCCTCCCCGCCTCCTCCTCGCCGCCGGCCTCCCCGCCTCCTCCCTCCTCACGCCGTCGCCTACCTCCGCCTTCTCCTTGCCCCCGCCTCCCCGCTCCTCTCCCCGCGGCGCCCCGAGCGGCAGCCTCCTCCTCGCCCCCGCCTCCCCGCTCCTCTCCCCGCGGCGCCCCGCGCCGTCCGCCCCCTCTTCCCCCACCTCTTCGCCGCCGGCCTCCCTGCCTCCTCCCTCCTCACGCCGCGGCGCGGTCGGCTGCGGGCCGAGGCGCGGCTATGGTGGCCGGCGTGCGGCTCGGCTGCGGGCGAGCGGAGGCAGCCGGTGTGCGGTGGCGCGGCGACTTCAGGCGGGCGGCGTGAGGAGGGAGGAGGCGGGGAGGCCGGCGGCGAAGAGGTGGGGGAAGAGGGAGCGGACGGCGCGGGGCTCCGCGGGGAGAGGAGCGGGGAGGAGGCTGCCGCTCGGGGCGCCGCGGGGAGAGGAGCGGGGAGGCGGGGGCGAGGAGGAGGCGGAGGTACGCGACGGCGTGAGGAGGGAGGAGGCGGGGGCGAGGAGGAGGCAGAGGTAGGCGACGGCGTGAGGAGGGAGGAGGCGGGGAGGCCGGCGGTGAGGAGGGGGCGGGGAGGCGGACGGGGCGGCGCAGGAGGAGAGAAGGTGAGGGAGGGGAGGGAGAGGGACATTTTTGTCCAGAATGCTAAATCCCGAAGAAAATTGAATTTTTTGGTGGTAATTTCCGGAGCCCGATTCTTTTAGTGGTATTTTCTGGAAACGGAGTATTTTCAGTGCTACTGAATAGATTTTTTCTTTTTTTCATGTGCTAGATCTCAAGCCTTATGCGACTACTCCAAGCGAGAAGATTAAGAAGATAGTCTAGGTCATCCAAAACTCCCCCTGAGTTCATGCCTAGTGCAACGGCAAGCCGTCTCACGAGAAAGAATTGGTGAAATCAGTTTTTTCGCACAAAAGAGATCATTTTGCTTTTTAAAACATGTTGTAATAACTTATGCATCATCAAGAACTAATACAGCTCAACTTAAGGCTCAACAAAGATTCAACGCTCAACTAAGCTTATTTGACATGGCATGAATCATAAAAGGATAGCTCAAGAAAAACTAAACTCAAGTGCTAGCATGACAAGTTTTAATTCAAGTAGATCAATTTTAATTCACTTATCATGGCAAAAGCTAGTCTACACATATGAAGTCATGATAAATTTAGCAAATAAAGCACAAGTCATGGCAAGGTGTAAAGCATTGTAAACAAGTCATAACAGCATAATAATCAAGGCTCAATGTAGTTATATTATAATGTGAAATGCTAAAAAGTAAGAAAATCCAGCTCCCCCTCAACATGAGATGCAACTTTTAGTTCAAGTTGAGTTAAGTCAATATTAAGCTCCAGAAGCTCCCAAATGAACTCCCCCTGAACCAAAGCAATAAATCGAGAAGCTGGGAAAGAAAACAGCAAACAGGCAGTCCTTAAAGCATAGATAAGATATAGAGACAACTATGGCTCAGATAGACTCTCATCTACCCCATATGACTCCAGGACTATTAGCTTGACCGTAAAACACACACACTAGAGAGCAAACACGTACCCTGTGTACCCGAGGGTGGCCCAACCCTCGCTAGAACCTACAAGAAGTGAGTGAGCTCAATCTAGTGAGATAAGAAACAGCTAATAAGAAGCATCCTGGAAGCACAAGATAAGAGTAGAAGTCTATGCAACTAGACAAGAGAAGCACTCTAACCTATGCTAGAAGGACTAAGCCCGAAGCACCCCGAGTGCAAAGCGACAGAAATGAGACAGAAGCATAATCAATATAGTAAAGCAGTAAAGCCCAAAGATCCCCCTCACTACAGTCCATAAGGACAAACCACCCCAAGCTCTCCCCGCAGAGCTGAAAACCTCGAACTATCCAATGGCTTGGTGAAGATGTCAGCCAACTGGTGGTCACTCTCCACAAACTGGAGCACTATATCGCCCTTCTCTACATGGTCTCTAAGGAAGTGATAACGGATATCGATGTGCTTGGTCCGAGAGTGTTGCACTGGGTTCTTAGCAATGTTAATCGCAGAAGTGTTATCACAAAAGAGTGGAACACTGTCGATAACTAACCCAAAGTCCCGCAGGGTCGAAGCCATCCAGAGTACCTGACTGCAGCAGCTGGCTGCAGCAACATACTCGGCCTCTGCGGTGGACTGCGCAACACCGGACTGCTTCCTCGAAGACCAAGAAACGAGAGAAATACCAATGAATTGGCAAGTGCCAGAAGTGCTCTTCCTATCTATCCTACAGCCGGCAAAGTCTGCATCCGAAAAGGCTCTCAAGGAAAGACAGGATGAGGAAGAGTACCAGATACCATAGTCAATGGTAGCTCGAAGGTATCGAAAGATGCGCTTCACCGCCTGGCGGTGAGATACGCGAGGAGAAGCCTGAAAACGGGCACACAGACACACGGAGAAGTGTATGTCTGGTCTCGAGGCAGTGAGGTAAAGAAGAGAGCCGATCATACTTCTGTACTCTTTCTGATCAACTGGCTCGCCATCCTCATCTGGGTCAAGATAGGCTGTAGAAGCCATCGGAGTTGACACTGGCTTACCATCACTCATGTCGAAGCGTCTCAGGAGGTCGCGAGTGTACTTGCCTTGATGCAAGAAGGTACCCTCCCGAGTCTGCTTGATTTGGAAGCCAAGAAAGAAGGTCAACTCACCCATCATGCTCATCTCAAACTCGGTGCTCATGACATCCGAGAACTGTGAAACCAGAGCATGGGAAGAGCCGCCAAAGATGATGTCATTGACATAGATCTGGACGAGCAGAAAGTCATTGCCAAGCCTACGGATAAACATGGTCTTATCTACTTTACCCATTTCAAACCCATGACTCAACAAGTAGGACTTAAGCCTCTCATACCAAGCTCTACGGGCCTGCTTAAGTCCATACAACGATTTGGAAAGCTTGAAGACATGGTTTGGGTATTTGGGATTTTCGAAACCTGGATGCTGTCTGACGTAGACTTCTTCCTCAATGACTCCATTCAGAAAGGCACTCTTGACGTCCATCTGGTAAAGTTTGAAACCCTTAGAAGATGCAAAGGCGAGCAGGATTCTAATGGCCTCAAGTCGAGCTACAGGGGCAAAGGTCTCCTCGAAATCTAGACCCTCAACCTGGGAGAACCCCTGAGCTACCAGTCTAGCCTTGTTTCGAATAACCACACCATCCTCACTCTGCTTGTTCTTGAACACCCACTTAGTCCCAATGATATTGTGACCTCGTGGGGGCTCGACAAGTGACCAGACCTTGTTTCTCTCGAAGTTTTCTAGCTCCTCATGCATGGCATTGACCCAAGACTAATCGGAAAGAGCATGAGAAACATCTTTGGGCTCAAAGGAGACAATGAAAGCAGAATGGAGACAGAATTGAGATAAGCCAGATTTTGAGCGGGTCACACGCTTGAAGAGGTCCTCCAATTATCTGCTCTGAAGGATGCCTTTTCTGGATATGTCGGGGAGGTCCTGGATGAGGTGAAGAAGTGACCTCTACCTCATGCGCAGCAGAGATAGGAACAAAGCCACTTGCTCAGAAGAAGCGGATGGCAGAGGCTGATCACCTCGAGGTGCGGTGGAAGACGGCACCTAAAGGGGTGGATGAAGGACTGGATCGGGTAGACAACCCTCATCTTCATCATCCTCATCTTCCACGAAGATGGGCTCGGACTGCTCTAAGGAATCTGAGATATCGGGCCTAGTCCCCGGACTGGCCTCATCGAAAGTAACCTCATAGGTCTCTACCATCTTACTAGACTCGCAGTTCCAACCCTATAAGCCCGCGAAGAAGGCGAGTAACCTAAAAAGATACCATCACAAGAGCGTGACTCAAACTTGTCTAGGTTCCTGGACTTCAGAATAAAGCACTTGCAACCAAAAACACGAACATGCGAGACGCTGGGCTTTCGCCCGTATCTCAACTCATACGAAGTGCGGTGCAAGTGTGCCCTAAGAAAAACTCGATTTGAGACATGGCACGCGGTGGCTATAGCCTCAGCCCAGAACTTCCGCGGTGTAGAGTACTCATCAAGCATCGTTTTGGCCATCTCGACCAAGGTACGGTTCTTCCTCTCCACAACGCCATTTTGTTGTGGGACGTGCGGAGAAGAGAACTGGTGCTCTACACCTGTCTCACCACAGAAACTCTCGAAGTAGGAATTCTTGAACTCCGTGCCATTGTTACTGCGGATCGCACGCAAGGCACCCGGGAGCTCAACAGAAAGCCTACCGAAAAGACCTCAGAAATGTGAAAATGTCTCATCCTTCGAGGCTAAGAGAAACACCCAAGAAAACCTCGAATAGTCATCGACCACAACAAGAACATACCACTTCCCTCCGGCTGACTGCACTCGAGCTGGTCCAACAGTGTCCATATGGAGCAGCTGTCCCGGTGCATCGGTCATGGTCACAGTGACGGGGGGATGTGAAGCGGGCAACCATCTTGCCGTGCTGGCATGGAGCGCAAACAAGATCTTTGACCATTTTGAGCTTCGGCAGACCACGAATGAGGTCGTAGCCGCTAACTCGGGTCAAATGGTCAAATCCATATGACCAAGTCTCCTATGCCAGAAAGAGAGGTCGCGGGACTCAGAAGCAACTAAACACCTGAGAGGATCACCAGAAGACTCAGAAAAATCAGCACGAAAGATCCTCCCAAACGAGAAATCCCGCAAACCAGACTACCCGAAGAATCAAGAATTTTGCAATTTTTTTCTTAAAGCTCACCTCGAAACCGTCATCGGTAAGCTGAGAAACGAAAGCAAATTGTACTGCAGCTTACTAACCAAGGCACATCTTTCAAAATGAAAGAAATTAATGCGCACAGTACCTTTGGCGATGACGCGCCCAGATGAAGCATCTCCGAAGGTGATCGTCTCATCACCTGGAGCACGGGCAAGGGAAGAAAACCAACGGGAGTCTCCGGTCATGTGTCGAACACCCGGAGTCTACAAGCCAAACCTTTCCTTCCCTGCCCGGCGAACCTGAGTCAAACAGAGAGTAAAGTCTCAGTACTGGGGTAAATCAAGAGTGATTTTGGCACCCAATACTGAACAACACGTCGAGCAGATGAAGTAGTCAAGCACGACTGACCTCTATCTACCCTACGCTCTCTGACTCAAAGCAGAAGGTCTGTGAGCAGACCTGAAGCTGTTGCGGGGTCCGACTGCTACGGGAGAGCGAGTCGGAACACCGGCAACACGCTGATCACGCCGCGGGTAGCTATCTCGACGGGGAAACGAGATCTACCCTCAGGACGGCGGAAGTCACGACCAGGAGCATGAGGACGAAAACAGAAACTCAGAAAAACCAAGTCCTCGATGCTGCCCAAATCAACAGCAAACCTAGACCTCGTGCTGGTCTTAGGTGCACTCAGGATCTGGGGCTGACCCTGAATACGCCTAAGACTCAACACGGTCTCTACGCGCGATCTTGGCGCGCCTGAAGCATCGATCGACCGTGTGTCCATCCTTCTGACAGAAGGTGCAGTGATACTTCACCTTCTGAGAGGTAGAAGTAGCACGGAGGCTTCGCCTTCTGAGAGGCCGAAGCAGCAGGTGGAATCACCTTGCTGTCAGAAATCCCTGGACAAGCCCGCTGACTTAATTGGACTTTCTCGGTCCTGGGCTCACTCGATCACACCTCCTATGGGTCTGAGCAGCAGGTGGATGCTTCCTCATATCCTCATAAAATCATATCCTAGACCTGATTGAACTTGCAAATCTTGGATTGGTCTAGAATAAGATTAAGCTTCTTCTTGCCGCCTACAAATCTCTCGAGAGTGTTCATAAGATACTGACACTCCCGAAAGAGAGAGGTGCAAGAAGAGCAGGGAAGAGGGAACAGCAGGAGGTAAGGGAGCAGATGAAGAACCAACAGCAGAGGAAGAATGGCTTGTGCACGCACAGCCGACTCTGAATGGACAGTCCTACTGCTAGCAGGTTGGTTCACGTCGCTAGCGTCTCACCTTACCCTGGGGCTTCTCCCCCTTCTCAGCATCACATCACAAGCAGAGTGGCTTCTCTAGTAAGTCCTTAGTTAGCTTCACACATTTTCATCAATGCAATCAAGTCAGATTTTAGTTTGTTACAATAATGCATGGTGAGCTAACAGGGTCCTTAGAAGCATACTGAGCCAACTTTGTTGTCAATCATTTCTTGAAACTGTTTGGACAGATTCAAGTTCAGCAGTTAACTTGGACAGTTCGCATGAATCAACGGCTCAAGTAAAAGCATAAACTTGCAATTTTATGATCTGCCCGTTTTAGTTCATCTTCAATTATTGCAATTTTCACAAGACTCGGGCAGATCAAGGAGCATGGCATAAGGTCCTCTAGCAAAGTCCTTATCCTCACATGAGGTGGGAGTAGTCTCATCAGTAGTAGTGAGAACAGCCATCCTACTCAACTCTAACTCAGCTCAAGCAGACTAACATTCTCCACCTTAACAATATCAAGCTCGGAGGACACACTATCATGCGAGGTCCTTAATTTCTCCATATCACCCAACAGCAGCATGTATCACAGTCGTCACGGGAGGGAGCAGATGTAAGAGAAGTAAGCTCCGTGATAGTCTATCTACTTCCTTCTCTAACTCGTACACCTAGCCTAGCTCTAGCATGAAAACCACCTAGCTTAAGAAAAGCATGATTGAGCTGGTCGTAGGTGGGGATACCTCGTCCGAGTCGGAGTACAGCTCGCTGTCGCTGAGTTCGCCCTCGAGGGCCATGAAGCACATGCCGGAGAAGTCGTCGCCGCTCCTTGGGCTCTTGGTCACCCGTCCCGTCGTCGTCGCTCCATCCCTCCACCTCGCTGAGGTCGAGGTCGTCGAAGGCGGTGAGGACGCGGTGGAAGCTTCTTGGCCTTCCCGAAGTTGCGGAACTTCTTCTTGCCCAGGGTGCTGGAGCTTCTTGTTGCGGTTCTTGTCGGTGTAGTCGTTCTTGCCCGAACCGCCGTAGTCGCTTGCCCTTCTCCAGCTTGGGGCAGTTTGCCCGAATGTGGTTGGGGCCACCACACTCGAAGCAAATCACGGGTCCTCCTCTCTTTCTGTCCCTCCTCCCTTGTAAGCATGGGAAATTCGAGCTAGGAGGGCCAGCTGATCATCCGCAAGCTGCTCTAACTGATCATCAGTTATGTCACAGAGAGCAGCAAGGGAGAAACCGCAAGAAGAATCAGAAGAAGACCAGAAGCGAACTGGGATCGGTGACCAAAGCCATCGACTGTGACTTCGACCTACGAGAGACAACGTCAATCTCGTGAGTCTTGAGGCGCGAGTACAGCGCGTCAAGAGTCAAGGTCGAGAGGTCTGTCGTGTCTTTGATGGTGGTCACTTTCATCTCCCACACGCAGATCGAGTGCCGCGAGCATCTGACGAGCGTTGTCCGAGTCGGGGTATGTGAGACCGACCGCTCGGAGGTTGCTCAAGATCTTGTGAAAACGCGCGAAGCACTCATCAGGGACTCACCAGCAAGCATCTCGAATTTGTTGTATTCGCGCTTGAACTGGTCCTGTCGAACCGTCTTGATCTGGGTGGTGCCCTCATGGTATGCGTCGAGGGTCACCCAGATATCGTAGGCGGACGACAGGTGAGAGATGCGATCGAATCGCTACGCTCAAGCCCTGGATAATGATGTTTGCCACAACATCGCATGTTCCACATTGATGTTCTCATCGGCAGGAACAACAATCGACCTTCACCTTCGCCAGATGGCGTACCCCTGAGCCTGGATGTATGTTCCATTCGGCTCTTCCAGAAGGGGTAATCGATGCCATCGAAAACGGGCGGCTTGGTCGAGTACTTGTCCGTCGCCATGGCTCTTGAGACCGGTTAAGATCTATTGAAAAGAGCTAACCGGCTCTGATACCAATTGTAGGACCGAAATGGCGACAGAGGGGGGTGAATGTCGATCTTTTTAAAAATTAACCCCCAACAAGTATTCACAAAATTCTCAGTTCTCCGATAGCTATAGAGAGCTATGAAGAAGAGAAAACAGAGCGCTAAAAAAACAGCGACAAAAGAAAGAGCAGGAAACTGCTGCCCAAGAACACAATAAAACTGCACTGGAAAGATTGAGTGCACCACTGTTTACTTGCTACTACTCTTGCCGCTCAAAGCAAAAGAAATAAAGCAAAAGAGAATGCTCCAACAGAAAGGATCAAAAAGTGACATCCGAAGGACAACTAAAAGGCTCACAATAATGTTCATAATAAAGTTGCCCCCAAAAGAAAGCTCACAAACGGGAATGCTCCAAAAGAATGCTTGCAATGATGTTCCTGCTGTCCGAAATGCTAGAAGATGAAAGAAGGAGACAAATAAATGCGACTTGGCCGATCTTCATAAGGAGGCTGCTCAAAACTCAAACCAAGTCAACTAGCACTGCTGCTCACAAACCATCCGAGAGCATCCTGGGACATGCTTTTTCTTGCCGACCAACAAAAGACATCATTTAATGTTGTCCAAAGGTTTGATGGCCGAACAGTGAAAATAGCTGCCATTAATGCTTTGTTAGGACAGCATGGGATAATCTTGCCATATGTCCTAAGAGCAAAGAAGTATCGCAGCCGAACTGCACTTCAACAGAGCAACAAGAAAAGAAAGACCCAACAGGGAACAGCCACCAAAATAGTAATCTATATGCAGGTACTAGAGATGGCTGAAATACTTCATGCAGAGGCCAGAGCCCCTATTTTTTTTTTGCATGCTGTCGACCAGATCAAATACACAGACCAAGAAGGGACTAACAAGAACCAAAAGCACATAACAAGAGAATAAAAAAACCAAGGCACCAGAGACTCAGAAGAACTCAAATAGAAATAACTTGAAAAATGATACGGAGACATACATGATTGATATAGAGTTTACATTCAGTACATCTCACTCCAATCTACTACTAACAAGTCCGCATACATGCTTGAGAATCAAGAACTCATAGCACCTATGCATAGGAGACACACCCACTCTCTCAACCACTAAAGCACAAAGCAAAAAGGCCTAAAACCCCTCTCCAAGTCTTGCAAACAACCAGGAAACACACTCCTATTTATAGCATTACTTGATGGGTTTACACTTTGCTTTGCCCATTTTACCCCTTCATGCTTTGCCCGCTAACCCGCTTCCTTTTGCAGCCTCGCGCTTTTACCGAAACGCCCCTGCTGCATCTTCCGGGAAGCTTCCGCGCTCCTTGTCTCGCACGCCTCGCAACCACCTCGAGTCCACGTCGTCTTCGACACATCCCGACTGTTCTGACCTCAGCGCCACCTGCGCCTAGTCCAGTCCTCCGTGTCTCGTCACGACTCCACTCGACGTCCTGCAGCCATCACAGACAAAAACCACGTCGCATAGCACGGCACAAAGCATATAAACATGATTAGTACCAACAAATCCTACTCAAGCGAGAAATGGCCCAAATGACCAACCGGGAAGACGACCACGCGTCAAATCTGTCTAATCATAACCCGACCTCGCCAAATGCCAAAAATGGCACGAATCACTCAAACCAAACTCACTCTAACCAAACCACGTGTCAATTACTCATCACCAACTTGGGATTTAGACCACATGGTCTCTCAGAGATGATGCATTCAGAAATTCAAGGTTCAAACTCATCCCTTACATCTCAAAGGTACCTATTTTGTGCTACGAATCTTGATTTATGTTAAGCTTTACTTAACAAAACGTCGATGGTTTATGATTGGAAATTTGGAATATCTGTCCATTCAGGGATCTTGGATTGTGAAGCAGAGTGTGGGCAAGAAAGCTTGTTTGGTTGGTCAGGCACTAGAAATCAATTATTTCCGTGGAAGCAACTATTTGGAGGTAAGCCCTAAGCATGTCATATGTTGTAACATTAGCTTCTCTCGTTTCATTCTAATGATCTGTCATCCAGATTCAGCTTTTTCTAGTGTGAGGTTGGCATATTTTGCATACTTACTGCGTTCAGGAAGCTATTTATGAGTTACGTTTCTCTTTGAATGGTGCAGTTGCAAATTAATGATTGCTTCAATTTCGGTTGATACTATTTTTCCTTTTACTGCTTTGGTGTTTTTTCAAGTTTTCTCCAAGGAGCAGAGTCTGACTGAACTGCTACTCAAGCTAACTGTTAGTTTCGTTTACTGCAGTTTGCAATAAGCATAACACATATTCTAGAGGTGGCTTGTAATCGTTACACGCTCGTTGGATTAGATTTGTCTTCTGACACTCTCGCTTATGACCTAATGAATCTATATGAACTGGCGTCCGTTTGTGATATTCAGCTCTGAACATATTTAAATGCACTTTTTAGCTTGGAGTTGACATAGGCTCATCAACAGTGGCACGTGGTGACGTGGTGTAGTAAGCCTTGTGCTTGGCTACTTGAACAACCTGGTGATTGAGATGGCCTTCTTGGTACAGGTAATCGCCGCATATCTTACTAAATTGTTAGTTGTTACACACGAGTTTAATTTTTGTTCTAGTCAAGATTGATAATAAATCTGATCAGTAAGCACCAATCAAGTGAAGATCACAAAAGAATTATTCCTTCCTTGCCTCATGCAGGGCAATACGCAAGAAAGAGCTCCCGGAGTTCCTCCTAGGCACCTGCCGATTGAACTATCTCGACGCCTCCAAATCTGTGTCGATAGACGACGAGTGCTGATTGCTGAAAGCGTCAGATTGACACCCATTCTTTTTGAAGCCTGAGTACAGTACAGCAAACCAAAAGGCTCAAGAATGTGGGTGGGGGACTGCATTGCAGCATTGTACATTCTCTTCTTGCCGAGAGTATTGCGTTGTAAGTTGTAACGATGATAGCGATCTACGATAAAAGCCTTTCCCATTCTGACATCTCATCG